>CAJDSM010032879.1:2120-22309 GCA_903981925.1 Ostrea lurida
TATGCACCATAGAATGCTTCATGGTGTTGACTAATTACACATACTTCTATCATTGCAGTGGTTTGGCTTTTATAAACCTGGACAAGCCAAAGAACTCTTTACCCTATTCGATTCACCGCTGTATCAAGAGGTAAGGCATTGGAACTTTTAAAAAGACTTAATTATATGAAATTTTGTCACCCATATATGGGTGGAATTTTCATAATGCAGCTGTTTTATAAAAATTATTCATTTCTCTGTTTTTAGCTGATCAAATAGTTCTAAANCCATATATGTACACTGTACTATTACATAAAATTTCACTGCATGCATAATTGATGAGCTNAGCCATATATGTACACTGTACTATTACAGAAAATTTCACTGCATGCATAATTGATGAGCTCCACCAATCACTTTTAAGTGCAAGGTTGCTTTTATATTAAAACCTAGATAATAAAACAGCGTTGCCTATGTATAGGTAGAAAAAAATTGGTTGACAGAATGATCATAGTACAGCATTCAGTTGCTGTCANTAAATCTACATAATAAAACATGTATAGGTAGAAAAAAATTGGTTGACAGGATGATCATAGTACAGCATTCAGTTGCTGTCAGTGGTGGTTTTTAAAAGAAGCCTGCTATGTTCTGTCGTATAGGATTGGCTGGGGCTGAAGGAGATGAACAGCACCGGACGGCTTCACTTCCTGGCTTCGCCTGGTGACCATCTACAGTTTACTGAGCAGTGGTTCATCGACAATATCGTCACAAAGTTCCTCATGGGCTAGTTTCTCCACAACAGTAGCCATGATGCGAGATTATTATACAGTTTTTGATTGTGTTCGAGGATAACTACAATCTTGTCTCATATGTTGAGAATCTAATCAATACTGTTTTGTTAGGCAATTTCATTTTTTTCAGGATCTTGTGACTTGCAAGTACATTTGATAAATACTAATGAAATTAAGACAATCAGTCAACCGATCGTTCATTCACAGGTAACAGTTTTCGAGGCTGGTGAAGGATGGTCACTCAATAAAACAATAGTTTAAGGATCTGGGGAATATTTAAAGTCAAAATGACACATTTTAGTAGGAATGGATTTACATACAGAAATAAATGAAGGTGCATAACAAAGCAAAATAATATTGCATATCATTCCATCACCTCATAAAGTGTTTAAAAAGTCATTTTATAAAAATTATTGAAATCTATGTAATTTATATGTAGATAAAGCTAATTGAATTATTTTGCTGTGTGAATATTGACATTAGAGAAAAACTCAGCAGAATATTTTATGTCATACTTTCAAGGGATGTCATTTTCCCAACATTATCGTTAATGATCCCCTCGCAATGAAAGAGGGTAGTAATAAATGTGTATATAGTAACACCACATTGAGTTAGTGTTTTGATGATATGCTTGTATTTAATGCCACTAAAGGCCTACATTGTGAAGGGATGTCCCACATTAAATAAATGCATTGATTTATCCAAATCTGTATATCCAAGTATAAAATCTGAGACAGGATATATGTACATCCAACACTGTGATAGTCTTGTAAAGCATACATGTATATTATTTGATGATACAATTAATGTACATATAATTTTGTGTGGTTTTCAATACTTTGTCCAATTTTTTAAAATCAATAGTGCTCCATATCATTGTTGAAGGATACAACTACATGTATGCTACATAATAAAATTCTTTGTCCTTTTGATGAGAAATACCTCAACTTTAATTAAAACTGCATGATCTAAGTGTACATCAAGGCATCACCAGTTTATGTTGATACCATGTCTTAGAATTATTATGTTAGTTAAAATCGGACACATGCAGGTATGTACTTGAGATTGCATTCATAGATTGTTCCACATGTGAAATGATTTTGATCGATAATTTATTTTAAAATACATGCACATATGTTTAACATCTTGTGTACAATTGTAGAGTTGGTTTTGTTTCAAAAATTATTTGACACAATATAACCTATTATTCATACTTTTGACAAATTAAAAAAATGTCTACATTACTGTGTTTGAAAGCTATTCTGTAGGAAAGCAAGATTATCAGGAAGGAAATCAGAAGAGTGATCTTTGCAGTCTGATTAAAACCGAAGTTCTATCGTTGTCAGGTTGGTTTTAATCAGACTGATAACCTTTCCTAATCAAAGGCTACAGTCTACTTTATGTACTTGTATCTTCAAACGCAAGCTGATTCATCCAAAATTTCTTTTCACAATGAAAGAAAAATGATCCATATTGAGTTCATCCAATCCATATAGGATTAGGAATTTTCACGCAATGGAATAAGCAGTTTGTGATTTATAATATCATGTTATGGATACATGTAATGAATTTTCGGCTGAGCTAAATAAACTGTATGTTTTACATCAACCATGCATGCAGATTGTAAAAGGTGGTTATTTAAACCAAAACCAAACTAACAAAAGCTTTTAAGCCAAAATGAAGTTTTCAGTAACTTTAAAAATTTTATTGATATTTGTGATCTACTTGAACAGAAATGTTATAGGTTTAAGGCTTGGACTGAGATTTTGATTAGTATTAATAAAACTGTTTCACAGATCTTTGAAAGTAAAAAAAAAAAAGTTTTGTACCCTCTTGCAAAGCTGTGGTAAACTTTTATCAGACACAAAACATACTTTATTTTCGTCAGCCTATAACCTCGTACAAACTTAACAAACATATAAAACTTGTAGAAAGACCTTTAACTTGAAAATAATACTGAGTGAGGTACAATACACACATTCTAACTCTATGTTCTTAAAAAGGTGAATATCATATTACAACTGCTTGACTCGATGTAAAATTCGATGTACAAGATTTAGGGAATTGACTCGTTCAGTTATAGACAAGGTATATACAAAACAGTGTTAACAACAGCAGCACGGGTGTGGAGGTCAGGGGTGTAGCTGTGGTGTATAAACACATTAGGTCTTTGTCGGACAGCGATGGACACTTTCCCTCCTCAGCCAGAGTGCTGCTGGACTTAGACGCCTGATTACATGTACCATTAATGATACGGTATGCTCCTGAGTTCACAATGCTGCAAGGAAAATAAAATGTCAATAAATCTACAAAATATGAGGTTTCAGACTTATGTCTTTCTTTTCAGTGGCTTGCTTTGCACAACCATTTTGGAACATTTTCATATAGCTGCAGTAGTATATATACAAAACTAGCAACTAAATTGTGGGTCAAATCCTGCATTGTCAATTCACAAGTCCTTCATCTTGCACACGGAACTTGGTGTTTATCCTTCTCAGTGTAATGGGTGCATGTACTGGCTTTAGTGTGTGTGTGGTGGTGTGGTGTGGGAGGGTAGTCTATTTATTCTCTGCTTGGCACAAAAAAAACCCAATAGTACCACAAATGGTACACCATACACCCGTCAGACATTGAAATCCTAACCTTTCACTTCAGGTATGCGAGTCTAAATGAAAATCGCCAGACTGGCTGATGGTATTAATTCTGTGAAATTTTATTTCACGAGTAATCTTGAAACTCGCAGTACATCCTCTTCATTTTTATTTTATTAATAAAATTGCTGACTCCTGTGATTACAGTAATACTTTACCTTCGTGTGATTTGGCAATTGAAATTATAAAAATGTGAAGATGGGTGCGGATTCCAGTTTTCTATGATGAGTAGGTAGAGATTTGTTCTTGGCAGTGACGTTACATAATAGAATCCAGACATGCAAGGTCCAGATACATTCCCTGTTATCATTCCACTGGGACCTGAAAAATATGTAACTGAATAAAAAACATCTGTGTTGCTTGAACTTTCAGTGATTTGAGAGATCTAATAAGATCCATTACACTATTAAAACTGCTTTTCTTGGCAATAAATTTATGTCTGGTTTATCACTCAAAAAATAAATGATATCACCAAATAAATCAGGGACAGGTCTTTTAAACTATAAATTTTTGGTGTGCAGTATATTTGGAGCACAAAATCATGCAGCACAAAATTTATTTATTGACTATTAACAAAATAATTCAAGGGTTAAACAAAACAGTGCTACCTCATAATGGAGCAGAATTAACTCAGAAAGAGGGAAAAACTTGCAAAAGATTGATTGTTTTAAGTTTAATGCTATTGAAGTAGGCAAATACCAGCCACCTTTTTGGTGGAAAGAGGATGTACAAAACTGTGTTTCTAGTTTTATATATAATATGCTAACAATTATAATAATTCAGAGTGTAGGGTACCACAACACTGTATTTGTTGTCATCATGGTATGTTGATAGTTTGATTCTGTATAATTCAGAAAAGAGTCTTTAAAGGCCAAGAGATCAGATTTTCAGGTCATCTGAGTAAAGGTAGCCTATTGCAGTTGGTCAACTTCTGTTGTCACCCGTAGTGCAATAAAAACTGGACATTTCAACTTCTTGATAACTACCATTGCGATTATTTTCAAATTTTGGACAAGTAATGAGACACCTTAAATATCACTATATCTACAGACTCGAGAGTACAGTTTGTTCTACAGCAGAACTTGTTCATACCTAGTGCTTTATCGTTAGTTTTGAATTGGATGACATCTTGAATACACCCATATTCACTGTTGAACTGTGGAATAGGACCTTTGTTTCTAATGTAATCATCTTGTTCACCAGGATTTTTCGGAATCCCATCAAGAGATAACTGCAAAGCAATGAATGATGGTAAAGACTCAACTGATATCTTAACAGTAGTTAAACTTTTCTGATATACAGAATATTGGATCATCCATGGATTTCAAATATAAAAGTTTGAAGTCTTTAACTACAATGAATTTAAAAGTATACTTCTTTAAAAAAAAAAACTTGATACAAACTGAATGAATGAAAAATGGACGGAAGGTCATTTACAAGCAGGTAAACCAAATATACATAGGAAGGGCAGAAAAACAGAGAAGTATGGTGACCTCTCATGCAGCCTGTTTTTCTTGGCAAATCAAAGTCATCACAGTTCTTAAAATTTGATCACATTTGCCAAGATAGGTGACCTGTTATTAATGAAGCCCCCCCCCCCCCCCCCCCCCCCCCCCCCCCCCCCCCCCCCCCCCCCCCCCCCCCCCCCCCCCCCCCCCCCCCCCCCCCCCCCCCCCCCCCCCCCCCCCAACAGCAGTAGATTTTATCTCTGGCAATCAAGATGACATTCAATGGCCATGTTGGGATTGTGACTGCCCTTGAAAACTCTTTTTACCATGACAAATCTATGTTGTTACAATTTATATCTTTATAAAAGCACTATATGATTTCTTCAGAGCTGCTTATGTTGTTATGTAGCTGTTCTGAAGAAAAGGATTTTCATATGTGAACTTTGGTGTTAGCTTACAAGTCATACACCCATTTATCCAGATGAGCAAATATTTAAAAAACATTATGTTGTTGAATTTTATATCCCCTCAATTTGTAAATATAGCATATCTGATACCTTTGGTTCTTCTGGCGTGATGTGACAAGATCCCTGAAAATCAATGCTCTCTCCTCGATCAAAAAAGCCATGCTTATAGATTAGGTCTTTCATAACCTCTCCCTCTTTGGTTCCAAGTTGGACCTGTTCGTACTTACTCTCATCTAAAGCACTGGCAATTAAAAAGTCTGGATCCATCACTAGAAAAGCTTTGCTGTCAAACAAGTAGCACCTATCAAAATAAAGTAGAACGATCTCAATAACATACTTACATGTACATGTATTATGGAACTAGAAATATGGCGAGTAAAACTCACAAAAGGATACTCCCCACCACCCACATATTTCTATGCTGACCTAAGTCACCTAAACTAAACATTAAAATTTAATGGTGAAAGAATCAGATATTAGGATTACGAAAAGAGAATTTTTCTAACCCCCCCCCCCTTTTTTTTTCTTTGCATGTTTATGGTATTTATATTTTTTTGTCACCTATAATTTTGACCTTGAGGTCAAGGTCAAATAGATGTCATGAATGTTCGTGACAAATAAATGTTAAAAACCTATAATTTTGACTTTGTGGTCAGAGATCAAGGTCATGAATGTACATGACACATCTTCTCATGGTGATACACAGATGTGCCAAATATGGTATGCCTACATCAAATAACAAAGAAGTTATGGTTCGGATAGGAATCTGCACAGACAGAGATTCCCATATACCCCCTCATCCCCCCCAAAAAACTTCATTCACAGGAGGGGTGGGTGTATAATGATCAAATGTTAAAGTTTGCTAAAAATTAAACCTTGTTTGACACTTGTTTTCTCTATTGGGACAAGTGTAGTGTTGATTGCAGGATTTCAGTCCATTGCTGGCCTGCATGGCCTCCATAGTTCTGTTTTGGAAATCATCATACAGGATGTCCAGTCCCGTCACCCCCTCCACACGCTCAGTAGCACAGCGGCGCTGGTCTGAATTAGGTCCTGGGGCCTCACTCACATAACATACACCTGTACAAAGAAACTTCATGAATAACTGTCTGAAGGACTCAGTGTTTTTATTTGTAAATATCACTCTTTTGTGTCATTGTCAGTATTTGCTTAGAATCACAGTAAAATAATTAAATAAAAGTCATGCATCATCAACAGCAGCACCACCACCGGACAACACTTACGACTGATACAGTCAGTGTCTACTTCACACACACAACCTCCTGGCAGAGGCTTGGAGATGTTGAAGCAGTCTTCATCGGTACGAGGTGTCATTCCCTCAAACACGGCCTGGGAGATGGTAACTATTTTACCCACTCCTGCTGCATCCATGTAAGGTGTTGAGATTGATGTCCTCCAAGGTGTGCTGCTTGTTCTCTTGTACCAAGGTCGCCTTAAAAAGTTAGAAAGACATTCAGTTACTTTAGTGTCATCCCATATTGTGGTTTCATGGGCATCTAAATAAACAATACAATTTTGTTGATATGTGATTTATATGTTCTCGTCTTAAGAACAAAATTTGTAATGCATTGAGAAATGATGATACACACAAACTTGATCACTGAAAGTGATTTCTTTCACTTTTGAAATTCTAATTCTCTCATGAGAACATTAACAGAATGGAAAATATGATATACATGTATTCCCAAACCTTTTCACACTGCAGATTTTTAAATTTTAATATTACAGCAATAGCCTATAGATTACAATCATGAAATGCTGTATATTTACTTTGTTGGATCGTATCCTCTCTTAGATCTGTGCCCGGGGTAGGTTCTGAACACACCACTCCGAAGTCCTATGTTTGTCCATTTGACTTGTGACAGGGATTCAAACTCTCTAGATTTCCATATTTCCTCTATTGGCTGTGTAATCAGAACATCAGCTCTAAAACATGTAAAATTTCACCATAAATTCACACACACACCAAAATCATTAGCAGTAATACTGAAGGTTACGCTGTTGTAAAATGTGTTTCTGTGCATACAAGGCCACTTTCAAAATACACCAACTGTTGAAAGTTCCTTCATAAATGTACAATACCAGGTACTTGGTAGTTAAAGATTTGTTTAGTGGGATTAGAAGCTTTGATAGATAAAAAAAAATTGATAAATTTATAAATATACCTAACTCCCTTGTCATAAATTTGGTCTCCAATGCAACCCAGGTCAGTCTCATAGGAGTTCATCCAGTGGTGTGCATTGATGGTTTTCTTGGCCAGGTTATCGTCATACAAGTACTGTATGGGATCACAGTGAGACATGGGGGCCAAAAAGATGGTGGAGTGTTTGTAACTGATGGTCAGGCCTGGGTATCTCTCGGTCTCATTCTCACGGATCTCCAGCTCTTCCCATGCATGAGGAAACTCTGCCTTCACCACAGGGTTTAAGTATTCTTTAAGAAGGTTGTAGTAGCTTGTGGTGTAACTTGATCTATCTGTAGGTTCCTGAGAGCGACGAAATTCCTATATCAAATGAAAACAATGAAGATAAAATTAACGCTCTGAGTCTAAACAGTCTATATGCATATTATAGTTTTTATTTTTTATTTTTTTTGGTAATTCATTTATTATTTGCTTTCACAATACAGTCGAACCTCGTTATCTCAAACTTCATGGGACCAAGAAAAAAGTTTGAGATATCCATGAATTCGAGATAATGAGGGTAAATATACTAAGAAAATAGGTGGTTGGGACCTCCAAATCAGTTCGACATAACCATGGTATTCGAGATATCAGTGTTTGAGATATCAAAGTTCAACTGTTTATAGACATTTACAAAATAAAGTACATTCATATTCCCAGCAAGTAGCTTGTGGAAGTAATTGTCGAAGTTTGAAGAGAGAGAGAGAGATCGGGAGAGAGAGTAGAGAGAGAGAGAGAGAAGAGGAAGAGAGAGAGAGGAGACTAATGTTCTATGATGAGGTTTTTGGTTTATTCAGGGTCAGCTCCCACCCCCAAGATGTTGTTTGCAAAGCCTGGGTCTCTTTTTTTAATCACTGTATCATTTCTCTAAACAATACCTTATCTGTGTCTGTCAGTATATAGGCAAAAGAATACTCTGAATCGTTAATAGCTGCATAGAAAAATGTCTGAAATGAAAACAAGAAGAAAAATCTGTACACTCGATCAAAAAATTGCAAACCAATCTTACAATTCATATGAATTAAAATTTCTTGATTTCTGTTAACAAATTATAGACTACCTTTGTGGATTTGTCCTTTTGCTCAATCACTTTCATGTTTGTATTTCCTTCCCTCATATCTTTCAATATCATGGGAAATTCTTCATCTGTTTCGAGTTGTGTTATTGGAATAAATATTGGATCTTCTAGCAACTGAAATAATTCATAAAACGCATTCTGACATTGACACCATACAGCCATATCAAATACTGGTAAACAAATAGTATTGTTTACAAATAGTATTCATGAATCACAAGCAAGTTACAGCAGATTTGTTATTTCATGGATTCCTTTTCATAACATGAACTTACATTTGTGCTTGGTTTTAATTTTGGGTGATAAATTGTCTCCCCTTCTTTGTTGATTAGAAATGAGTACACATTTCCCCACTGATGTTTAGTAAGAAAATTCTCTATTTGATCCAATGTAGCATCAACACCAACAACTCCAATCGTGCTAAAAATTTGACAAAATATCAGGTGAATAATTTACATTTCTCTACTTGGAAATTTGTATTCAAAAGAAACAATTGAGAACATTTCTGAATTTGTAACATGACTTACGTGCCATTACTGATGACAGGTATGGTGTAAGTGACCATGATTCCCAAACCCCAGGCATCAAGGTATGGCGATGTCCACATGGCCTTGGTGTTCAGGGCACTGGATGACAGGAAGTCAAAGTAGTTCCTCATCTGGAAGATGAGATTCTCACCATTGTTAAGTTTCACCAGACTTCCCCTATGGCTACAGGCTAACCTTCCTGGAAATTCTTCAGCATCCTCCTTTATCAGGTAACTAAATATCCTGGTCTGAAGAGAAAAAAAACCCTTCACTGATCATTCAATTTCAATAATGGATGTTATACAGGATTCCACCATCTAGAAGCATTTCACTTGTTTTCACTTTACCTGAGGTATACTGTACTTGCTCTTTTCATCAGCTACACTCCACACCTTGGTCCAGTTATACTTACAAACAGGTCCAGGCACATAGCCACTCCTTGTATAATACCCTAATGTGCAACAAAAATTTAGTTATCAAACTGAATTGTACAGAGCTTAACCATTTCTTTCTCTATTGTAATCCTATAATCACCTAAACACATTTGCACATGAATCTGTCTCTCATTGATAATTTATTACCTGGACCACATCTGATATTTTCTCCATCTGTGTCTTGTCCATCCGTAACAAATACAATGACAGACTGGCACCCAGTGCGGGGATTACTTCTCAGTAAACTGTAGGCAATTTCCAGGCCTTTCCTTTATAATGCAGAACTTCATGTTTACAACAACATTCAAGTAAAACATGATGCAAGATTTTTTCACTTATCTGTAAACTTCTCCAGTTAAAGGAAGAGCTAATTACATGTATTATTCTGAGTGAGCATGCTCGCAATACCCCATGTCACCATGGACCACTGAATGTCAATCCCAACCAAGCTCTTACACTTAATAGGAACTTCTTGGAAATCCATCCACAAATGAAAGTGGTATCCAGGCGACAACATGCTATACACAAAAAAATCCATGATATTTAAGTTAAGTCCCCCTCCCAAAAAATCGGCTCCCTTAGATAGATGTCTCTAAAAAAATCAATTCCATTCATGCTTTTACTATTACTTACAACTTCCCAGTTGTTTTGTGGAAATTCCTTGACAAATGAAAGTGCTATACAGGTGACAGCATGCTATACACAAAAATCAAATAACTATGAAATTTAACTATAAAGTCTCTCTTCTCAAAAAATGGTCCCCCTTGACAGATGTCTCTAAAAATCTATCCCATCCAAGCTTTTACTATTGCTAAATATCATTCCAAAGTTCATGGAAATCCTTTAAGAAATGAAAGTGTGAACCAGGCGGACAACATGTTATACACAAAATACCATGATATTATTTAAGTAAGCCCCCCCCCCCCCCCCCCCCCCCAAAACGGGTCTCCCTTGACAAATGGTTCTGAAAATCAGTCTCATTCAAACTTTCCCATAACTAACAACTTCCAAAAGCTTCGTAGAAATTCATCAACAATTAAAAGTGCTATCCAGGCGACAATATACATGTACTATACATGAAATTCCATGATATTTAACGAAGTCCCCCTCCCAAAAATGTTGTCCCCCTTGACAGATGTTTCTGAAAATCGACCTCATCCAAGCTTTAACTATAACTAACATTTCCCCAAAGTTTCATAGAAATCCATCAAGAAATGAAAACACTACCCAGGCGACAACATGCTATGACACACAGATGGAATGACAGGTCAAAAACAATATACCCCTGCAACTTTGTTTTGTGGGGTATATTCGTTGCGTAGGGTATAATTATAATTGCTCAAGTTTTTGGGGTTTGTTGTTTTGTCTTTTTGCATATTCAGGATGAGGGTGAAATAAGCAATGATGAAATAGAGCTGAAAATATCCAGGTATACAGTGGGGATTATCAACTTACTCTAACTCACTTGTGCCACCTGCTTTGAGTTTCTGGATCTTTTCTTTCAGGTCCTTTCTGTGAGCTATTGTGGCTGGTACCATAGTATCTTGCTGACAGCTTAAGGCAGTTGTTCCATAGTAGTGAAGTCTGAAACAGGTTTTGCAACATGCAAATTGTATCATGGTTACTTTTTCTATTGTTTCAAATATTTCATTCACCAAGTTTAAATGCAAAGAGTAGTTTCCCCTTACTTTCCAACTTCGTCCCAGTGGCTAGCTCTGGCACACACTACATTGACATAGTCCTGTTTTGTTAGTGTATTAATGACAGTCTTGGCTACTCCTTTAGCAATGCTGAACTTCTCACCTTTCATTGAATAACTAAATATAGGATAAATATAGATAAGAGGAATTAACTAATACCGGTAGTCAAATAGATGTGTTTATATAAAGTTTAATAAATCCACACACGAAATATGATGTTTCGAAAGAGGAGACATACATAAACATTGTACCTGCAGTCTAGTACAATAACAACATCCTTTGGACCACTGGTAGCTGCTATGTACCATGGACGCACCCTGGGATCATAATCATTGTAAAATCCTGCAAAGTTTGTGGACCACTCACGGCCTGGATAAATCCGCACGATGCCTGCTGTGGACCCAAAGTACTGCCATCTACAATAAACCCCATTACCAATTTTAAAACAATAAAATCATTAAAAATCTAGTCTTATACATGTGTTCAACTCCTTGTGTATGAATAGCAAGTACCTGAGAAATTCATCATTTTTCGCATTTTCTTTAAACACTTCTTCTAGATTGGATGTGAAATTCACAGTGTCTACGGTCATTTCTTCCACCCGAGGGACTTCATCAGCAATTTTTATAGTGGAAAACTCCTGACTCACATTCTGCTTGTAGTAGCTATAAGGAAGAAGTTAATGACCATTGCATGAACATTTACAAATAATTCTAATTTCTCAAAGTCTATAAAGTTTGCTGATCAAATCAACTGATTGTATTACCATGGTCTAATTAGAAATGATATCAGAATACTTTTGGCTGCTGTATTTCCATTTTGTTAATTCAGCAATACTGGTTTGCGTAATATCATTAATAATACCAAATATGATTCAATAAATTAAATAATAAGGAATGAAAGTAATTTTTCCTCATTTTATACAACAAAAAAAAGTAAAATGGGACAGTTTATCTATTTCATAAACAGCATCATGATTTAATTTATAATGCCAAAACTGCCTCAACTTACTTCATATTTGTATAAAATGATAAATATTACTTTCATTCCTTAATTCTGAGCTAATAATATCACTCAATTACTAAGCTGTGGCCCTGCAGACAAAACCTTGTACACGTGTGTGTATGTGTGCACATGCACACTTGTGTGGTTCAAACCATATTATTTCATTTCTAAATAATGTATTAACCAAAAGTACAAAAAAATATTATCAGTAAAGAATTCAGAATCAACTTTCTTTCATTTTAACTGAGACAACTTTAGTGCACTGTGGCCTTGACCTTTGTCAAATGACCTTGATTCAGGACTTTTAATTCATGAGCCATATGTCAACTGACCTATAGCGTTGTAATAAATTTCATGATAACTAGATCTACCGGTATCACCCTGTTTGTGTGCAACACAGTTACACATAGATGTTCAGAATATATATAAGACAGAGTTACTTAAAGTTTACTGATGTGATCTCCTTCCCAGGGACCTCAACCCATAATCCAGGGAGCTTAGGGGCCACAACTTTAAAAAATTTGGTAAAGACCCCCAGTTTATCATCACTAAACCCAGTTCTGTGTTTTGATATAGAGGAGTAAAATGCATTTTCACATGCACTATAATAATCCTTATGAAACCACACTAGATTCTGAATGCCAAGCTCATTAATTTCACAGTTGGCTAGATGATGAAAAATCTTATATACTATTTACATTTATATCATTAAATATCATAATCATATTTAATGCATTTGCACTATATGATACTTTATCCATGGTTCAATTGCTGTTCAAATTCAGTAAATTGACATTTTAGTTTAATATATGACATTGCATAGAAATAAATTTTTGTTAAGGAAGACAATGTTAATTTTGATTCAATCAAGGCCTCTGAATAGGTTTTATAACAAAATATAACTAAATAAAACAAGAGGCCCATGGGCCACATTGCTCACCTGAGTGACCTTGGCCATGGCCCAGCAGTGATGATTTTTAAAAAGAAAATTTCATCAATCTTTATTCCTGTGAAAATTTCCACCCCATATTGATGCCAAAAGGATCACAACATAACTGAAAATGAATTCATATAGCACAGGTATGCCCCAACACCTATATTATGACAAACACCACCTTGCTGTTCTGGTACAGCCAAAAGTTACAAGATCATATCATATTATAATGAAAAATCTTGCCATAAGAAATCTTATATACACATATAATGAAAACTGTATCGTAAATAGCTCAATCAATGTTGACTGTGTCACATTATTTTTGCAATGTTGTGATTATCTCTCCTTTGAAGGGGGCCTGGTCCTTCATTTGAATAAATTTGAATCCCCTTCACCCAAGGATGATTTGTACCAAGTTTCCTTAAACTTGACCCAGTGGCTCTGGAAAAGAACATTTAATGCAAAACTTTTATCCCCTATTGTGACCCTACCCTACTCCCGGGGGTGGAGGTGGGGGTGGGGAGGGGTGTTATGATCTGATCAAAATTTTGATCTACTCTTTTAAAGATTTTCCCTATATATTTCACATGTAAAACTTTGATCCCCTATTGTGGCCTCACCATACCCCCGGTGTCATGATTTGAACAAACTTGAATCTCATTATATCAGGAAGCTTTCATATAAATTTCAGCTTTCCTGGCCCAGTGGTTCTTGAGAAGATTTTTAAATGACCCACCCTATTTTTGCATTTTCATGATTATCTCCCCTTTATGGAGGCCTGGTCCTTCAGAAACTTGAATCCCTTTACCCAAGGATGATTTGTACCAAGTTTGGTTGAATTTGGCTCAGTGGTTCTTGAGAAGAAGTCGAAAATGTGAAAAGTTAACGGACAGATGGACGACGGCACAACAGGCGATCAGAAAAACTCACTTGAACTGAAAGCTCAGGTGAGCTAAAAATTATAAACCTTGTTTTTTTTTTTCTTCTGTCATTTAAATAGTAAATCACAGTTTAACAACAATTCCTGACACCAAAATGACAGCTAATATTGTTTTAACCATTCCTGTTTATCTTTAGAAAATGCACACCATAATTTAAAAAAAAAAAATAAAAATAAACCTTACGGAGCAAATTTTAGGCTGCCTGCCAGCTGCTCAGGAATATCAGAATCTCTATACCGTTTCTCTTCAAGGTCTGTCAACTTTCCTGTCCTAAAGTTCTTGTGTTTATTGAATTCCTCATAAATCTCTTTTACTTTCTGTGCTAATATCTATTGGAGAAAAATTAGAACTGTACTTTTAACAGCTGCGTAAGAAACAAGTGAAGTATGTTTGAAAACAAGAAACCAGAATTAAAATGGTAACTGAAGGATTTGATTATATCATGCATGCAGTATTATAGTACTATTACTGACGAATCATGGAAAATAAATGAAAAAATAATCATATGCATTAAATTATACACACAAAAGTTATGTCATATACAAGCTTGTGAGAGACCCACCTCAGCTGCTTTCTTCTTCTTGTTAAAGTAATCTCCAAGCTCCTGTTTCACTTTCTCTACATTGTCTCGGCCATCTTTTATTTCAAATGTGTAGTTTGCCTTGTCTAGATAGGCCTGGGAAAAGTCCTTTTTTATTCCATCACTGGCTAACTTCAATACATGAGAATAGTGATCAGTAATTATAATAATATGTATTACAAGGTACGTATCATACATGTACTACCGGTATGCTAAATCACATATAAGTGTACTTAATAATTACAACATGACAAAAAGATACAAAGCACTAAATCAGATCAGGTTTTATATCAGAATGATATCAATTTGAAAATTCTACGTTGATAGAACAGATATGTAAAACAACATTGATGGCCAGTTGCGCATCTCTGGATCATGAGGTCAGAATAGCTCAGCGACTGATCCATGGAACTGAGAAGGAATTCTTTCTTATTCATGTTATAAAACTGAGTAACGCCTACCGGATCTAGACTTGCACAAAGTAAGCTAGGAAGCTAAGCTTTGATAGCTAGGAAGCTGCCAAATTTCATAGCACTAGAAGTCAGTTTTACTAAAACTTAAGAATTTATATCCCTATATAAGCAAGGTGGGGATAACTCGTACATGTATATATTCCGGGAATCGTCACTATCATGGATTTTGGCATTTATGTTTGACCACAATTTGTTAGATTTCCGAAGTCTGATAACAGAAGGCAACAGAAAACTAATTCACAGTAGGTCTAACATGTATTTTCTCTATCGTATATGGATTTTTACTAAGATTTTAGATTCTTTCAAGTCATTGTTACATCCGATTGCAATGTAACGATATCACAAAGAATCAAATTAAATATCCAGGCAAAGCAGCAAAGGGGTTCCCTTCCCGATTTTATTTCAAAGTGATTTACTTTTCCCATTATTATCACATACAAAGTTCATTTGCTGGCCCCTTCAATAACAGAGAACCAATGAATTGAACTCTGATGCATGTACATGTACTAGGTCTACTGAAGGATAACTCCGTATCCTCTCCACAATTAAGGAATTAACGCAAAACTGTTTTTCTTGCTAACCAAATTAACGCAGAAAACGAGATTTTTTCATTTTAGACAATCCTTAGATGGTAATTAGAACTCTGAGTACAAATTAGCCACAATGGCTAGGAAAAATCATAAGCTAACACAGGTACAAATCCAACAAACGCAACTGGCCTATTAGTCATGACCATAAATATATGTACCTGTAAGATGTAATTCTGTATTAAAACTGCCCAGTTCAGTACATCACCTTCCAGAGATCCATGAGTACTTTGCTCATACTCATCCCATGGGTATTCCCCTCTAGTGTGGACAAGTGCTATCTGCAGGATCAGTAGCCACCTCATGTCCTAAATCCAGCTTCCAGAATCCTCAAGACCACAGAACATTCCCTTAACAATAAACAGGAAATACTGCATATGAATGCAAAAGCCAAAAGCATCGACAGTTGAGAACCATTATAATGTATAACAGTATTCAAGTTTTACAAATGTAACATAATGAACCAGTTTTTCAGAGTGATTCTGGAGACGATTTTTACGGGTAAATGACTCCACCCTACTACAAGTGCCATTTACCACCTCATCTGTGATTTAATCTTGAGCTTTTAGCGTGACTGGAATGCTCTACCATTTGATATCAGAACTGCTACTAGTCTCTGTATCTTTAAATATAAATTAAAGACTCGTCTGTTTGCAATTTATTACAACTAGTCTGTGCAGAAGATTACTATGTTGTGATGTTGTGCAATCATAATGGACTCCTTATCTCCACCTACTAGTCATTTGTTTTTATACATTCAACTTATTTTACTTTATTGTTACTAAATAGCATTTAGAGCAATATTTACATAATAAAATTATTATTATCATTATTACCTCCCCTTCATTTGAACAATCTTGAATTCCAGTTACCAAAAGATGCTGTGTACTAATTCTGATTGAAATTGGTCCCTTGGTTCTTGAAAATATTTTCCAATGCATCAACAAATAAAACTTTGATTCCCCACCACACCCCTCAGGGCCATGATTTAAACAAACTTGAATCTACTCTGTTAGGAATTTAATATTAACATGCAAATCTCAACTCTTCTAGCCAAATGGTTCTTGTAATGTGGAGAAGATATCAAAAAATTTTCCTACACATTTTCATGTTAAAATTTGATACCTTATTGTGGCTCCAACCCTATCCTCCAGAGGCCATGATTTTAACAAAATTTGTACTATGTCAAGAAGCTTTTTTCTGTCCCAGTGAATGCCCCTGACCTTTTTTTGCCTTTTTGTGATCATCTCCCCTTTGAAAAGGAATATTGTTCTATTCTTTCATTTGAATATACTTGAATCTCCTTCATCCAAGGATGTTCTGTACCATGTACAATTGAAATTGGCCTAGTGGTTCTTGAGGAAATGATTTTTAATTGCCCCCACCATATTTTTGCCTTTTCGTGATAATCTCCCCTTTGAAGGGGAGTTGGCCCTTCATTTGAACAAACTTTAATCCTCTCCATCTAAGGACGTTATGTATCAAGTTTCATTGAAATTGGCCGAGTGGTTCTCAAGAGGAAGATTTTCCTTTCTATATCAGCATGTAAAATTATGATCCCGTCCCACCCCACCTTGGGAATCATGATCTATACAAACTTAAATCTTCTCTATGTCAATGTGGTAATATTGATATATTTATTTAACTTCAGTTCTACTTACTCATCTATGTAAATTCCTATCTTCGCATTCCATTTGTTTATTATACATGTATATTTTATTGCAAAACATTTCATTGGTTACTTCTAAAGCTATCAAATCATAATAGAGTTAACTTTTACTTTCATTCTATTGTTAAGAACAGTATTTAAACCAGAGCACAGTTGTCATCTATCCACTATGGAAGAGGTCTAACGCGTTTTCTGTGACTTCCTTACAAGGTCATAGACATGCGAGTCTGGTCAATTCCACATTAAACACTTTCCGCCTTAAATACATTTGCACACACACACAACTATCCTCTCTTGTTTTGGCCAGTAAATAGGGATGTTTAGGTGACCATCTAAATTATTAGACAAATTGCAAGCACTTTCGTGGTGGGTTTTCTGCAACGAATCTGTCTGGACTGCTCCCTGTCAACCTCCTTTGCCATGGACAACTACAGTCTTCTAGAAGACCCGCCTCCCCGGTTATACTAAGGGAGATCCGAGGGTTGATCGACCACAAATGAAGAACGTCACCGTATTCTTCAAGAAGTCCATCTCCCGATTATACGGTGGGGATCAGTGGACGATCAACTCGAGGAAGTGGAGATGGACCCATCCACCACCCACTGGAGGACCATTCCATGCCGGATCTTCAAGAAAACCCGTCCCTGTTTCTAGGGGTTCCGAGGGTTGACCACCACTGTTCCCTCAATGCAACACTCCAAGTGTGGCAAGGCCCCTTCCGGGCAGTCCACACTGTAAATTTAGTCATAATAGTAGTAGTAACTCAGGGCTTCTACAAAGCCAGACCTTGTAACAAGGTCGATGTCAGAACTTAGGGCTTCTACTATAAGAACTGAAATCAGGGCTTCTACTAAGCCAAACCTTGAAACAAGGTAAACAAATATTAGAAGTCTGGGCTTCTGCTGACCCAAACCTTGAAACAAGTTAACTATCACTATGAGGACTCAGGAGTAGTCTCCCCCTCATTTATTTACCAAAAGTTTTGATTATTATTTCTCTATTTTTCTTGTTTAGTTATATATTTTTCACTTGAGCCACATTAATGAATTTCTCCAGAATTATTATTTTATTATTTGATATTTTTGTCTTACATTTCATTTCACTTTATCAAAGATTTAAAACTAATTACAAGCCTCACTATAGGCTGACTCAAACTTGCCAGGGTTAAATACTTTATATAAAATACTCATTAAAAAACACATTCCGAAGTAAATATTTTCAATAGAAGTGGCTTAATGCCCAACTACTACATCAGAAAGCTTTCATGCAAATTCCCCACTCTTCTGGACTAATGGTTCTTGAGAAAAAGATGCGTCCACATTTCACTGCACTAATTGCATATAACAATACAAATACATATGGCACTTTAGCTCGTAGGATTTTATTTTACAGTCACAGAACACACAGCTGTACAATGTGAAAATAGTTGTGCTTATACACTACAAAGACTATAATACATGAAATTAGCTATGCATTCCCTTGCCACCCAGGAAAAACCCATAGATAAAAACTATATGCTTTTTTTTTTAGCGTATTGAAAAACTATGGAAACCTGTAATTCCGCAAGCAAGTGCTAGATAAACAGATAAGAATGGCGGACTCATTCTCACAAAACCTGGTAATAAAACAAAAAATTGGTAATAATAAATATATATATAAATGTTAAAATTCGACTTGCTCGGTTGAAACAGCACGATATTGATATTAAACTTATGAAAATGAGATGATGATGATATATAATAATTATACCGGTACATGTGAAAATTGTGGAAAATATGAAATTTGAATACAAAAATCATGCTTTTCAAAAATTTCTCGCAGTAAATATGAACAAAAGTCCCTGCCGGATTCGAACTCGGGACCTGCGGTTTACCAAACCGATGCTTTACCTATTGAGCTATGAAGTTATACGATCAAATTGATCAAAACAAGCTATTTCACAAACTATTTAAATCGCCATTTTGTGACGTTGTGTTATAAAGAGTATAAGGTTTAGTGTAGTGGGCTACCTTAAACCCTAGATTTCGACTCCGCATTTAGTAAACATGTAGTTAGGACAACTATCTCTCGCTATACTGTCGTAACGCGAGAAATTAAATTAATATTTTCCCTATGTATCAAATTGCATGTAAAACTGTGTTCACCTGTTGTGGCCCACCCTATCCCCTGGGGCCATGATTTTAACAAACTTTAATTTGCACTTGTCTGAAAACTTTCATGTAAATTTCCACTTTTCTGGCAAAATGCTTCATGAGAAGATTTTTTAATGACCCCATACTTTTGCCTTTTTTGTATGTAGCGGTCAGCACGGGTTCGATTCTCTGGTGACCAGACAGCCAGTTAGAGAGCACCTAGACTGGAAATTCAGGGGGACCTGCAGGCATGCTTATGAAGATATCTTTAAGACTAAGATATATCTTAGCAGGTCTTACGACACATCGTAAACTTAATCCAGTCTTTTGAAGCTGTCCTATCTTAAGATTTTCTCTTAGGATATATCTTAACTTTAAGACCCCAACGGACTTGTCTTAGACGCGTTTTGTTTGGTTTGGATATTCAGCCTGTTTCACTTCAAATCGCGGTAGCATCACGATTTTTCGCCACTGGAAGTTTTCGGCTGTTTTTTGGTGATGATCATAACATTTTTCGACAGTGTGTCAACTGTGTGTGTCTTATGTATTGATAATATTCCCAAATACAGTAGAGGTGTTATAGATGGAACACA
>CAJDSM010032883.1:0-19591 GCA_903981925.1 Ostrea lurida
AAAAGAGGAGAATGTATTATTAGGCGGTAATTTATTAGCGTGTTTTGAAATTTTTACCATTGGTGACGTCATTAAAACATTTGTACCTATAAATGGGCATCCTACCCATAATGCCCTGTGTCTTAGGCAACAGACCCCTACCCGTTTGACGCAGCAACCTTCTACGCATTTTGGGATATTCCACATCGCGCGATATAGCGCGGTCTTAATTTACATAGCGGCATAAGTGCAACATTATCATCGAAGAATTCGCAATTTTAATAAAAAACATAGAAATTTTATAAATGAAGCTAATTTTGGCAACGTACGTATTACATGTATATGAAAAAGAAGGAAACTTGAATAGAGTCTTAATTATTTACAAATCGGGATCATTGTTTGGTTTGAAAGAAACTCGAACGCTAAAACGTGACGTCACAATGCACAGTTGGAGGCGTCGGCTGGAGTTGTATTCTCGCGTAGTTCCCGCGGAAAATTTCCAATCCCACAAGTGCCTTACATGGAAGAGGTTAGTTTTGGCGTGGCGAACGACCTCTGCGGAAGTTTTGCCTAAAAATGGTACTATCTTACGATCACAGTCGAAACACGTTCTTTTAGCGTTTTTGCCCTAAGATGTTGTGGGCTGTCGGAATACATATGAAGTCCTGCAAATATCTTACATCCCCTCTCTAGCCTGTGTTCAAAATCAGTATATGTATGCACTTGATTTATATACGTTCCTTTTTTCAATATGGATTGGCGTCTATGAATTTGGCAAATTTCTGTATTGATTCCACCACATTAATTAACAATAACTGTAACAAACAAGCAACTATTCAAGTATCATTAATCTAGTGTGTAAGCACAATTAGACATTTTAACAAAGTCATATCTGAAATCAAAATCAGTCTTCAGATAACGTGGATTTGCAAAATACTAATAGAGTGTAATTATTCACCTTGTTGGAAATGTTATTAATTACAGAATATTGAAGAGGAGGTTTTGGTTTGTGGAGGATTCATTGATTAAATTACCTAAATGACCTTTGTAAAAATTTCGCAACAACAATCATGGACTAACCTATTGAAACGGCTCAGATGGAGGGCAATAATATATTACTTGTTTGGCATATATGTTCAGGTCTGTGAATGCGAAGGCAGGGCCTATTACAAAACAAATTGGTTTGTTGTAGGGTTTTCAACCAGTCACGTTTAAAGGCAGCGTTTTGCAAAATTATATTGGTCGTTAATAACGATTTAGTTTGCCAGTATGACTGCATAGGGTCAAACTGCTGTCTGATGTCATGTTTCATAGGGCAATTGTTAGGGTGTGCCGTTTTCATACACTTATTTGACTACGGATTAACTCCGTTTAACCTGATCAAGACATTAATGGCTCAGGGCGGGTGTGACCGGTCAACAGGGGATGCTTTACTCCTCCTAGGCACCTGTGACCACCTCTGGTTTGTCCAGGGGTCGCGCGTTTGCCCAACTCTTGGTTTTGTAACTCTATTTGGACTTACGAGATTGATCACCGTTTGTTATATTTGGCCTTTACATATTGTGGTAAGTACCTTTGTAACAAAAAATGTTTGGAGACGAAAGACGAGTTTTCACTAAATATAAGAATGTATCACTTTGATGCAACTCCAGAAAATTGTATTTACATAGAAAGATAGTTTAATAGCTCAAAAACATTCAATTTAAGAGACTTAATGACATTAACTTTAGGAACATTGGAATTATTAGCTGTATTATCAAAAATAATTCTGAAATGTCCTGCACGCAATGTTTGTACATGTATTTATAATATATGTATGTTTTTAATATCGATGTGGTTGAGGTTTGACAAATATAAAAGAAAAATTTGATTGAACAACCAAATTTAGTTAATATTCATGATCGACGTCTGTAATTTGGTCATCCCCTCCGTTCGAAGGGTGAGCAGTTAAACAGCTAGTTGACTGTCTTAATGATTACGGATTGATCGCGTGCATTTTCACGACATTTTCTCCTCAACAAAGATAGTCCTCGTGGATTGAAATGGATGACCATCTGGAATTTGGATTTCCTCAATTCTTTAAAGATAATTAATCAAAGGGAGTTTGCTTGCCTGTAAAATTGAAGCATTCTATATATTATTATCTTTCGTTCAGAATATCTAGATTCTTTTTACTTAAGATACAGGCCTGGAAGGCACTCCAATAAGCAGACGTTCATAAGAATAATTTAAATTGTTACTCTACCCGGAATAAAACAAGAAATGAAGTTTTCATTTTTGACCCAACATATACTGTTGCATGCCTTGTAAAACCGCTTAATGAAATTTTATTTATTTAAGCATTTTCCCAACATGCGTCACTTCCTAATTAGAATCACCCAATCAAATAAATCTTAAGCTACTGTGACGTTCTAGACCTGCGACCATGGCACGGACACGTGCCCACTGGACGTGAACACCTGCTTGTATAAACACGTACGTCGCACTAATTCTTTTTTCTGATTTAAAGTAGCATAATCTGTATCTTTTGAATGTTAATTACACGTGTGGTTTATTTAAGGAAATCAAATATATAAACGGTAAAATGTGAACTACGAAATTTGTACGGTCCAAAATGTAAACAACAAGTCGAGAAATAACCCTCAAAAGGACAATTTTTAAACGTGTCTACAACGTGGCAGTTCTATAAATGGAAAGAGGATTGAACGTCATAACTACGTCATTTCCTTATATGGAAATAGAATTCCAAAACATCTTGAAATGTTTTGTAGTCAAAATAGCTTATTTATTTGACATATTTCTGAACTGTAAATGCAAAAATATGATGAATTATATATATCACATGCATACTTTATGATATGTTGTGTAAATACGTATACCATTGTTCACAAATGAAAAGGCCCTTGTGGTATACATCGGCAAAACAAATTACAACTAGTACTGGCGCATGCCTATATCTCAGGCAAGGTTTGGTAATATCATAAAATAATAGAAATAAGGCTTTGTTTTGTAGTATCTTTTTGCTTTCAATGTGTATTACGTAATGAAAACATAACTTTGTTAGAATGTATACATAGAAAAAAATCCGAAAAGATTTTAAAATTTTTCGTAAAGATACAGATTATGCTACTTTAAACCATATCGTCCCACACTCCACCTACACTTGTACTACGTGCAATAATAATTAAATGTACAGGAACAAAACTTAAATGCAGTACAGCGCAACCAATGCCGGTTGACGCCAGGTTTATTTTTACTCCCACAAGGAACATGCAAATAAAGCATAGCAATCTTGAGCATTTCGTAATTCGTAACAATAATACATAAGCCTCCCTCGCCCCACAGGAAAACCCTAGATAAAAACAAATTTGAAAAACCCCTATGGCACGTTTGATTAAGACGACTATTATAGTGATATAAAATGCTCCTAGTGATACTAGTTGTTTGACCGCGCATTTTGCAATAAGATGAATACAACACTAGCAATAAAACGTGGAGTGTTGTTTTATCAACATGGCTACCAATTTTTTCCTTGATGACTCGAGTTCAAAAATAGTGTGGGATAACGGTGAGTAACACTGTTGTCGCACGGTTCCCGCCTGTTCTGACCACGGTAAGCATTTTAATCCCTGTGCAGAATTCTGATGTCGGCACGGTTCCTTCTGAATAGAAGGTGATGATTGATAATATATGAATCAAAGGAATTGGATTAATCAAGCATCCGTTTGTACAAGGTGTTTCTTTCGTTTGAGGAACGAATTAGACAGAAATCAATTTCTACTTGGTAATAGTAATGAATGGATTATTCCGGATATTTCCAAGTTTTCAATTCGAATACCTTTATAGGATGATCAGTCATGCGGTTCAATAGAACCGGTTCTATCGTAGCTTCTGTTAAAACCAGTTTAGGACGACACTAGAGCTGACAACACGTTATTTTTTAAAAATGAATCCAACTTGTATTTACATACTGTTATAGTACTGTTTTGTTAAAACATTAAAGCTGCTGCGTGTCGTTGCTAGTCCATTTAGAGTGTTATGTTGTTTATTACTGATCTTGTATCAGAAATGAATGGGTTATAAAGGAGAAGTTCACTGTAAGTTCTACAAGCAAGGGTCATTTCACATCTTGACGAGGGCGCGCTTTGCGCCGCCAAGGCAAGCGTGAAATAACCCACTCGCGCGATACCCTGTTCTTTTGATTGAAAAAGATGACCACTGATTGGGAGCAGAGGTCTTACAGTTACTGAAAAGTGTTCAATGTCTACTACATGTATTTGTGCCATGTAGTCATATGCATCATGCATGGCTGAACGGTTTAAATTGATGGACTTTTCTGAAATGAAGCATAGGCGTAGCACTGTTTTTGAAAGGGGTGGCAAACTTCTTAAAGTAATGTGACAAGCCAAAAAAAAAGGAGGGCACGTACACACTGCTCTGTTCTGAATGGGGGGGGGGGGGGTCTAAATAATGCGACAAGTATAAATTGAATAAATAAATAATTAAAAGACAAATACACACTATCTGTTTTTGAATGATGATGGGAAAACTTCATAAGACAGAAATTGAAGAAAAGAAAAAGTCCATCAATTTTAATCCTTTCCGCCATACATGATGACTATGGCACAAATACCTGATCCGCCACTGAAATATATAATAAATGATAATTTTTAGTCTCATATATATTTATAAGTAACTCTTAGTTGAATATGCAATAAATCATGTATATTCAAGGCTATAACTAGCGACAGGGTTGGGGTGGGTGGGTTGCACTGGTGCATGTGCACCCCCCCCCCATTTTAAATAAAAATGCTAAACCTTTCAGCTTTCGGGGATTTGCCCCTCCCCCCCCCACCTAGGGTCCCAAAGCGGCCTCCAGACCCAATGAAAGCTAAAATATCTCAGCTTTCACCGCCCCCCCCCCTTACCAGGACTAGCACTGGACCAACTGGGGCCTAAAGCGGTTCTCGCCCAGACCTGCCGCACCCCAATGGAAGTTCCTGGTTACGGCCCTGATATTGTCATTTCATTGTTCAATTAAATTCCTATGAGGTTGTGAGCTTGCGGAAATTATAGAAGTGACAAGTCTCAGAGAATAACAGGCAACGGCCTCAAACCTCTTCAGACCCGGCCCTGGCCCAGAGTCATGTACAAACTAATCTTTGGCACATATGAGGATGCTTGCACCCCCCCCCCCCCCCTCGCACAAGATATTCAACAACAAGCTAGAGATCTAAGAGGGATTATACAGTCTTCAAGTTCTGGGGACAAGTTTCCACAGAAATAACGAGATCCTACGTGTCCTAAATTGAATGTAAAACTTCGTTCAATTATGTCTCCGCTATGAACCAGTTTCAAAAAATAAAATGAAATGATAATGAAATAAAATTTAAAATTAAGAAATAAAGGGGGGGGGGGGTTAATATACAAATACACATATTTATTGGCACAAAATTAACACGTATTATACAAGAATTGCCAAAGGCCCATTGAACATCATTTAACAAAGTTTGTATATTGTTTATGCGATTTCGCATGTATTCAAAACAGTATCTAATAAATTTCACCATAGGCCTAATTTTTAATACTTTGTGCATCATGCACTGTTCAAACATCTAGCCTAACTTTCATTGTCAAGAGTATATTTTCCTGTGTTATGTATAAATGTTTCTAAAGGTAGGCATTTCTTAGCTTAGAATAAGATTAACAATGGAAAAGAAAATGAATTTCATCTTCAATCACACCAGTATTGAAAACATTAAGTTTATGTGCACTCAATCTAATTTTGCTACGAGAGGATCTCTCAGATCATTTTCTGAGTAAATCAATTCAATCTAGTTTTGAATCCGCTACCGCTTTCTCGTCAGCGAGCTAACATTTAATTTTAATTAGATTGTATATATGCATGGACTTCTTTTTCTCGTGTATAATTTTTTGATTTTTAGAATTCAAGTTTTGTTTGTTTGTTTTTTTTAACCAAAGAGATATTTGATGATTCTGAGCCTGAGTGCACTGGTCAATTGTTTGGTAAAATGTGTTGAATTCAATTTTTAGATTTTGTAGAACAAAACATATTTTCCTAGTTCAAGTATTGTATATACAAATCGGGCTAATCTCTGCGAGATTCGTCGAGGCTAAATATTTGGACTAGTCGCCAACCAGTCCAAATTAAAATCGGGCGTGATATTCCAGATCAAGATATCGAATCCGAAGGGAAAATGTCTGCCGATAGCGAAAACAGTGAAAATATTGAGTCTATTCCAGGATTCCAGGATGTTAACACTTTTACACAGGTATACAACGGATAATGATTTGATTAAATCGCTGGTATACTAAAGTAAATCAAGCTTTAATTGATATTTAACAGGAATTATCCACCACGTGTATTATTGTCCAGAATTTCCTCCGATTTTGATGATCATTATTCTTCGAAGATTGTGAGATGAAATAAGAAGCTGTGTTGTTGTGAAAGGATAAAGAAAGTATAGGAATTTTACTGAATGTTCATAAATCAATTAAAATATCTTAAATTTCTTAATCCGAGAATTCTGTGACTCCTAATTACCCCTTGTACAGGTTGGGAACACTTCCCCTATAGCGAGATCATCTCGCTAACTCTCTATTAACCCGAGAAAAATATATCCCGTTCAATCGAGAAAAACACCGAGAAATTTACGTATTTGTACTTCACGTGAAAAAGTGCTATGTCCGATATTGCTACTGCAAATATGTAAACCAAAACAAATGTACTCACGATCTGTATTAAGTTTCAGCGTCGTGCTCAGTTATGCAGCAATGGTTATTAAGAATTTCTTGTCTAAGTTATTTTAAAATTCTATCAAGGTAATTCCCGAATTTCCCGTCATGTCCACTATTTGTCGCACTTATTGAGCAATGCACGGGATTTGCCATTATTTCCACGAAAAGCAGCAAAACAGATGTATATTGTCCTTTTTATTTTCTCGTTAGATAGGGATAATCGCGTTTTAGCAAGATTATCTCACTATAGGGGAAGTGTTCCCAACCTGTTGTATGGATTTAACTAATTTCTGTGAAAACGATGGGTTATTCATATTCGGTCTTTCTTGCCCCCACGTTGAGGGGGCAAGAAAGACCAAATATAAATAACTCCTCGTTTCCACAGAAATTATGATTTAACGCCCTTATTCTTATTATGTACGGGGGAGAGTCAGAGTGGACTCCATATTGTAATTTGTAAAGTGGGAATTCAGCAACACCAGCTGGGTGTCACTGCTTTGCCAACCTTATACAACTTTATTTCATGGATCTACTATAATCTATATATATGATCCAAGCTCAAGGATTCAGTTATCAAATGATTAATCTACAAGATAATCATTACTAATGTTGTGTTACTTTGACCCTGATTGTAGTTTTGTGTATATATACTGATGAAATAATTAAATTGATGCTGTGAGGAAGTGGCCGAAGTCAGTGATGCTTTATTTGTCCATGTGTCGGCTGTTTAAATAATGATAACGCTATATCATTCATGACTGACTTGTACAATAATCATCATTCTGATAACTGAATCCTCATGTCTTAGATGTTAGATCCATGAAATAAAATTGTAAAAGGTTGGCAAAGCAGCGACACCCAGCTGGTGTTGCTGAATTCCCACTTTTCAATTATGATAATGTCAAAAATAAAAATAGTTGTGTTTGAACTTTCCGCTAACATTCCAGAAAGAATTAGGGTAGGTACATGTAGGTAGGAAATAAATTTTATTTCTAAGTTTTATTTTCAATAATAGGCAAACACATTACATTAATAAACTCCAACAATAAAGTAATCTTACACCTACTGATTCATTATGATTTATTATCATTAACTATGGAATTTCTAAAATTGAATTCTATACTGTCAAGTTTTGTTTTGAGTTACAAAATATTATCAAAGTTGCTCACATGCTTGACGCAGTATATTTAAACCGGAAATCATGGACTTGGAATATATTTTATCCAGAAAAAATACAATTTTTTCTCAAAATTCAAATAAAATTTCTTGGGTCGGGGCTATAATTTAGGGTTGGTCGGGGTAGCGGAAACTCAACACATTTTATTTTAGGCCATATGGAGTCTGCTCTGACTCTCCCCTGCACATGTCACAATATAGAAGTGGGAGTAAGAGTCAGAGGAATCTCAGATTAGTCATTCCTGTGCTCAAATTCTTTGCATAATTTTTTATATTTAATTTTGAAATTAGCAAGCGCTGAAATCAGTGTTACAAGCAACACGTGTATCTAACAACCTTCCAGCTGCGGGAGACGATTATGATTATTACACGAGTTTCCAGGGCGTGCGGGATATCCTGGATATTGAGGGCAAGCGAGTTCTCAACATGTAAGTACTGGAGACAAGCAAAGATAGGCCAAAGTATACTTCACTGAGACGTGTGTTCACAGTTATGATTTTAGATTTAAGAGACCAACTACTAACAAAAAAAGTTGATGTTGCAAGGTTATAACGAATCTTGTTTAGAGTCATCATTTCACAAATTCTGCAGTTGCTATAATGACCTTGTTTGCAGATACAAATTATCACTAAAGTCATATGTTGACAGATTTGTTTCATACCCTTTGTATAGTATAGTTTATTGATTAAATGCCTTACAGCATATAGATATACAAACAAATCAAAATATATAAATATACAGTTACATAATATCATACAAGGGTGTGTGCCACAATAAATATAGATGTGTACAATGTTAAATACATACTAGTAATCATATATTTCAATTGTGAGTGCATGTGATAAATTCAAAGATTGTTTCTTTTTTTCAAAGGCTTTTTGTAAGTCTTTGTGACTATCATTTTCGTACTAGATTGATGACGGTAATCCCGTTTTCCTATTTCACATCCGGGCTCACGGTGGGTGTACCGGTCAAGCAGAAGATGCTTACCCCACCGATGCCGTCCTGACAGCCTTCGCTTTTGTCGGAGGTCCATGTTGCCCTACACTCGATTTTGTATATAATGTTTTTTTTATGATTACATTTAACACATTGTTAACTTCGCCAATTTATATTTCTTAAATACACGTGTGCTACAATATGGTCTTAGTAGCTAATCTTTTAGACACATATAATAAGGTGTGAAGAAATCAGGAGAATGTTGAGGAAATTTGTATTATATTGGACTAATAGTTTAAAGTATTTTCAATGAAGGAATAATACAATTTGTTATACTTTCATGTGAAATAACTCGAATCTGATTGGTCAAGGAACAGTTGACAAAACATACTGTTTCCCTCAGAGAATAGAAAACACACCCTCCAGGTGATAGTATCTAGCAACGGGAAACATTGCTTGACGACGGTAACATTCTGAAAAATTGTTACCTGCGTCAAATTTATGCGCGTACGGTTCGCTGTAGATTGTTAGACGACGTCGTTTGAGCGTTTGTGATAAACGCGATTACCAGAATGCATGTACGAAACATCGCATGACAGTGATCAACGTCAACAGACGAAACGGTTTGTTGTTTTTATAACATTCAGTATAACAAAATAAATATTGCATATAGTTGAGGGTAACATTGAAAATTTTCACCCGTTCAAAAACCAGTGTCAACATCGGCTACGCCTCGGTTAACAATGTTTTTTTCGGGGTGAAAATTTGCAATGTTACCCTCAACTACATGCAATATTTATATAATACGCCTGTCTTCAGACGGGACGTATTATGTTAATTGTTGTGGTGTTGTCCGTCTGTACGGCGTCCGTCCGAAATAGGTTCCGTGCCAATACTCCGTGACCTCTTTTGTAGATTGAAACAATATTTCAACAGGAATTGTTGCCACTACCTAAGGAAGTGTCATGACCTTGATCCAAAGTTATTGGTCAAAGGTCAAGGCACTATACACATAATAGTTTTTACATTGGCAATAGTTTGTCTGGGCCATAACTCCTGATTTCTTTGTAGATTTGATATTATTTCACAGAATTGTTGCCTGGACCTAAGGAGATGTCATGACCTTGATCAGGTTATTGGTCAAAGGTCAAGGTCACTAACCCTTAATGGTTTAAACATTGTCCTGGCCATAACTTTGACTGAGTGCATGGATTGGAATAATATTTCACAGAATTGTTGTCATGGACACAGAAAGTGTCATGACCTTGAGCAAGGTCACTGGTCAAGGTCAAATGCACATCATGGTTTACCTTGTCTAGACCATAAGTTTTCACTGAGTGCATGATTGAGTATTTATTTTCACAGTTGTTGTCTAGACCAAGGAAGTGTCATGACCTTGAGCAAGGTCACTGGTCAAATGTCAAGGTCACAATGCACATATGGTTTTTACTTTTCCGGACCATAAGTTTTCACCGAGTGCAATGAATTGGAATAAATATTTTACAGAACTGTTGGTCTAGATCCAAGGAAGTGTCGTGACCTTGAGCCAAGGTCACTGGTCAGATGTCAAGGTCGCAATGACATAGTGGTTTTAACCTTGTCCGGATCTTTTAGTTTTCACTGATTGCATGGTTTGGAATAATATTTCACAGAATTGTTGGTCTAGAACCAAGGAAGTGTATGACCTTGAGGTCAAGGTCACAATGCACATAGTGGTTTTACACTTGTCCAGGCCATAACTTTTCAGTGAGTGCAGGGATTTCAATAATATTTCACGATTTGTTGCCCTAGAACTAAGGATGTTCATGACCTTGACGCAAGGTCACTGGTGAAAGGTCAAAATGCACATAGTGGTTTTACCACTGTCTGGGCCATGACGGGGGGGGGGGGGTATATGCTACGTTTGCGTTGCTCTTGTTTAAAGCTATGAATTTAAGTAGCACCCGAATTATATTTTGTTGAGCAGTGCCACCTTTGTGAATCACTCTTGTGGATTTAGATTCCCAATTATAGGGTTATAAATGACCACAGGATTCATTAAGTATTGTAGCAGATAGTATAAAAGGAAACCAACACTGCCTCACTAGTGAGCTAGCTTATCTGGCATTGTGGTAGAGTCTCTCTCTACCACTGAGCCACTGCGACCGGTAAGAGTATATCAGTAGGATATTTATTATATATCAATGTGTCAGTGTCAGAGGTCAGAATATCAGTATTTTATATTTATTTCCAGAGAAAAAATAATTTTATTAAAGAGTGTAGATTCTGATTATAGAATTTTTGTGTTTGACAGTATCCAAAATGTGTTGCGTTACCACAATGTGAAGGGTCACATGACCGCATCGTCGGATGCGACGGATCTGGAGGACAAGTTTGACGTGCTGATGGATGCAAATGACCATATTCTGGAGAAAGCGGTAAAATAACATTATTTGTTTGTTTTACGTCCCATCGGAAATTTTTCACTCATATTGAAACGTTTGATAAAATAGTCTAGAACAATAACATTACAAGTAATCCATAGCATAATTAAGAATATCATTATGCCATGGAATGATTGCATGTAAACTTGATTTTATTGTGCGTTAAATATTTAAACTGTATGACTTAAATATGTTTCTTGTTTTTAATGATTATAGTTGGTCTTCATTGTATTACTTGAATGTTGCTCTGTATCTATTAGGACAAAAAAAAATGTGTTTCCTATTACTGTAACATGAGAATTTAAAATAGGGTAGGTAGGGGTAAACATTTTTTTTAATCCAAACAGATTGTAGCAGGCATTCATGTGATCGCATTTCCCATATTTAATAGCCAACACACTTCCCAGCAAACAAGCCATGCTAAATCTTGGTTAATCATGCACTTTTTAATGCGCCGGGATATATTATTCATACTCATACTTTTCAAACATTTGGAAGCCCTAAAACTAATACCGAGTTGATGACGGAAATCTGGAAAATTTCCAGAAAAAGCAGGAAAAAAATGGTTTAAGGTCATGGGTTATAACTTGGGGTAGATTGGGTAACCGGAAACACATAAATATTTTTTTTTTGGCCTTAAGATTCTATGAACCGTTTTAGACATTTACATATAGAAATATTTTAAGTTCAAGAGTAAGCAAGCTCATGTTTTTTTTTTTTTTTTTAAAGATGTATACATGTGACTACATGCATTTGACATTATTTTGGCATGAAGTATTCTTATATTATACTGTACATGAACTTTTTGGAAGGAGGTATGTTTCTATTGTCTTCATAGCATTTCATCTATTACAATATACATACATGGCCGTGGTTATTTTGTTCCATTTTGATAATTCAAAGTTTCATCAAGCAAATGAATTGTTGCTTAATCAATAAACCCAATATGGGAGAGGGCAATCTAAGTTTTTGAACTTGTGCCCAATCCTTTTGGCATTATTGTCAATAAAATATGTTCAATTCAAATTCAATAAACTCATTACAGGGCTCTTTTCTGGATGAATCAGCTGGAATGAAGAAAAAGGAGGACTTGATTATTGCCACAGCAACGCCGAAAGTTAAGCAGACGTCGACTGCCAGCTGGAACAAAAAGGTTAGAAATGAGTTTTAGATGTATATATTTTTTTCTGTTTTACGTATTATTTGTCACTATATCAAATATAACTTAACTCACAACAGAGTACAGGATCCCCCAGTATATCGGAGTACAAACTGTTAACAGCCAGGAATATACAGAGACCACAGCTGAAGTTCCGCGACAAGATTGACAATGAAAACAGGCCATTTGTCCCCAGAATTACGGAGAAACAAAATGCTCTCATATCACTGGAAGGTATTAAAAAAATCAGGAGAGAGTGTAGTCAAGGGGGATAACTATGAATATGACAAGTATCAATCGGGCATGTAACTAATATTGTCATTTATGAGCAGTTTGATTTTTATTTTTAAGATTTTATAGAAGTGTGCTTGTTTGAATATTTGAATTAATGGACTTAGAAATTGTTTTTGAACAGAGAGTCTGAAACTGCCTGAAGATGTTACACCAGAAATGTTAGATGATCCAGATTTCCTGTGAGTCACTTATGTTAATCAATTTTGGACAAAATGTCTTCGAAGGACAGTCTCATAGAATTTTTAAAAGTTATGTTATGGTATACTATGAACTATTTTTTCCTGACTATTAAATTTTGTAAAACTATTTTAAAAATAAATTTACAGAATCTTGATATCATTTTCTTTTATATTGTTTTCTTATGCATATGGGATATCACCGCTTCAAAAGTTCATGATAATCAGTAATCCTGATTAAGCTCAGAGTATTTATTCCACATCAATGTTCTGATCTAATTTCAGCTACCCACACCCATATAAGTATGAACTGAGTGTATTCAAGCCGACAGAGGGACAACTACAGGCTACAGAGCCAGCAGTAAGATTCAACAGCACATCTCAATATCTTATTTTACTTTCAAACAAACCAATATGTATTTGTCATAACCTTGGCATGTGGATGTATCTACCATGCTTAAGACATGTTTTTTATCTTCTTTTTCAGAAGCCCCCCTTGATTGCTGACACACCATTGACTGTTGTTTCCACGGTGACAGAACTTCAAACACTTCTAGACAAACTTAGAAAGGAGGAAATTCTGGCTGTAGATCTTGAAGTAATTCAGTTACAATAGAATTAAAAGTATTTTCTTTGATGCCCGTTTGAACTTTAGAAATTTGCCTGAAATCCTCATGAATAACCTTGTCAGCGCAACTCCTCTAAAACTACTGATCCAAATTTTAAGAAACTTGATATGTAGCAAGGACATCATATGTAGTTGTGCATATTTCCAGGAAATTTTGATCCTCTAATTTTTGTTGGAAATATGCCCGTTTGAACTTAGAAATTTCCCCCCAAAAATTAACACAACTCCCCTAAATGAAACTACACAACTGACAGCACTGGGGAGGGGGGAGACATATATTTTTGCCTCCAAAAACAAACTTTAATTTCTTATTGGTTTTATTAACATGATTTTCAATGTTATAATTTATTTCCTTGAAAATTTCCCAATATGATTCAAAATGACAAGCAAATTTTTCCAATATCAAAGGACCCAGCCCCTGTCCCAAAATAGCTGTGACAGCCCTGTTAACTGAATAACAGAATATATGTGTTTATTATATGATTGAGTACTTCCTAGCTCTCTGATTGGCTGAAATTCAACAAAGTAGAAGTCAATAATTCCTAATATTCACCTCCACGTGACCCTCCAGGTGAATATTAGGATTTCTTGACTTTTTGGGTCTCAGCCAACTGCGCGTGATCGTCGATTCACCTTACATTTAAAGCAATGAACAATCTTTAAGGTTGTTTTAATCATTTAATCATTAATAAAATAATTATTGCTGCTTATCGGTCAGTACGATGATTTAGAAACCTTCGAAGTAAAATATTCACCTGCGCCTTCGGCTCGGTGAATGTTGTACTTCTTAGGTGTCTAAATCATCGTATTCAACTCAAAAACAGCATAAATGTATAATATTGATTTTTGTACATATTAACACATATTAACATAAATAAGACAATTGTTAATAAGAAATGAATATACTCCTATCAACACTTTGTGCAAGTTATGTCCCTTTACAGCCATTTTGTGAACAAAAAATCATATTTCCCTACAATGTGCTTTGTAACTTTCGTTTCATGTATCTCTGATATTTTTATACCACGCCATCGTAAATCAGTACTATCAGTACTTTGATTATACCAATTACAGTAAACTACAGTAATGCCTCAGGATGGAACAACTCATAAAATTGTATGAAATCTAAATAATTTACTATAATTCACAGTAGTTGCCTCTTAACATTTGGTTAGATAAGGAAATCTGGACTTTTCACTGACAGACCTTTGGCTGACCCCACAAAGGAATGTAACTTGTGGCGAAGTATTGATTTGAGTATACTTTTGTATAATCCTTTAGAACACAGTTTATCAATGGCTTTTAAATTTCAGCATCACTCATACAGAACTTTCCAAGGAATAACTTGTTTGATGCAAATTTCTACAGCAACAGAGGATTTCTTGATTGACACGCTGTCTCTTAGAAATGACTTATCTCTCTTGAACGAGATCTTCACAAACCCGTCAGTAGTCAAGGTAGGTAAAGAGGTATTATGATGTATCAAACCGTGTCACACTCCTCAAACTATTAAAAGTTAACCATGAAAATATGTAATTTCACAGAGTACATTATACTGAGATTAAAAGAGTAGTCATTAGGCTAATAGTTTAAAAAAAAAAAATAGCTTATGGATTTCAAAATTTTCACTGGTCGCGGTGGCTCAGTGGTAGAGCTCTCGCCTCGTGATCGGGAGGTCGTGTGTTCGAGCCCCATGCTCGGCACCCTGCCGCGTCAAACCTAAGACATTAAAATAGGTAGTTATTTACTCCTTCACCAAGAGCTCGACATGTAGAAGTGAGAATCACGGGTCTTTCGGATATGACCTTAAAAACGGAGGTCCCGTGTCGCAGCATGTGTGGCACGCTAAAGAACCCTCACTGCTAAAAGCCACGAGTGCTAAGCATAGGTCTAAATTTGCAGCCCTTCACCAGCAATGGTGACGTCTCAATATGAGTGAAATATTCTCGACGGGATGAAAAACAACAAATAATCAATCAATCAATCAAAATTTTCAAAAATACCATCAGTGGGAGTATAAAAAGGTGTGAAAAACCATTTTTCCCCCAACATCTCAAAAAATCGATGTGGCATCCATACAACAACTCCATAGTAAAAAGGCCTAGTCTGAATGAGACTGTATTCACACTTATAATTTTATCTCGTTCAGAGTATTGAATTTCCTCTTACATGTATTATGTTCTAGGTCTTACATGGAGCAGACAGTGATGTTGATTGGCTACAGAGAGACCTTGGCCTATACATAGTGAACATGTTTGACACAGGACAGGCAGCCAGAGTGCTGAACCATTCTCGCCTCTCATTGGCTTATTTAATGGAGCACTACTGTGATGTCATCGCTGACAAACAATATCAGCTGGCTGATTGGAGAATAAGGTGAGATGAGAGTAAGGGAAAGGAAATGATGCTTTCGAAGTTAGTAGCTACTGTATATTTTGACCCAATTTTTGAAGTGTGAAAATAAATACTTAAAACAAATACAGTAAAATACCTGTATCTTTCGAACATGGTTCTGACTCCTCGAATACCCCGCTTATGTCGAAGTCGACGGGCCGGGACGCCCGTCCCGGCCGTTTTCCCTATATAAATGATTTTAAAACTCCTGATATCTCGAACACCTGGTTACTCGAATACCCGCTTATGTCGAGTATTTTCAAGGTCCCATGCCCTATTTTACTGGTTTATCTCGAAGTGCAGTCAATTTCCGGTCTGCTTACCATACCTGCCTACTCAATCATGTTTTAACGCCCTGCGACTGTAGAAACTAATGATAATATGTCCACGCTCGCCTTTGAGGTAGACCTGGGTCTGCGATAATTAGTTTAACAGCTGTGTACTCGGTGTTTTCCCTTTTTTTTTTTTTTTTTTTTTTCTTTTTTGTTTTCTTATTTTATTGTTTTTTTTTTTTTTTTGTTTTTTGTTTTTTTTTATTCTTTTATTTTTTTTTTTCTTTTTTTTTCTCTTTTTTTTTTTATTTTTTTTTTTTTGTTTTCTTTTTTTTTTTTTTTCCACCTTTTAAAGTCCAGCGCCAAGTACCACTGTAACCACCGCCGAGTTCACAAAATTCATCCTCCGTCCAAACAAAAAAAAATTAAGATCAATTTGGATATCTCGAACCCTCCGGATATCTCGAAGTTTTTTTCGAAGTCCCTCGGATCTCGAGATAGAGTATTTTAACCTGTACTTCAAAAAATAATGAAAGATCTAAATCCTCTTTATGTATTGTTTTATTTTACAATGGTGCCAAGTTGATGTAGATGCTTCACTCTCCAGACAAATTGGTTTTTGGAACAACTTTTTGGGGTTCTATTTTGTGACCTGCTTTTTTCCCCCTTTCAGGCCCCTTCCTATTGAACTGATGACCTATGCCCGGGAGGACACCCACTACTTGTTATATATATATCACAGAATGAAGCAGGAACTGATAGCCCGAGGTAACGACCAGAAAAATCTGTTGATGTCCGTTCTACAGAGAAGCAACGATATCTGTGCCAAGGTATGCTGTGCAATTAAACTTTATAGCAAATGTATGCATTGCAGATTCAGACAATGAATATAAATATTAAACATGCATACTCTATCACCTGTAATAGATTTATTTGCATTTATGGAAAGAACATGAAAAAGAATTATTGCTTTGAAAACGAATTTCATTTCTTGATGTCCTGTCATATGTATACAGTGATTACTGTAGATTCCGTATTTTATGCGAGTACTGTGGAATCATCATTGTTCGTGGGGGACCAATATTCATGGATTTTGTGGGTCACCCTTACCCACGAATTTACGTCCCCACGAACATGTTTATTTTCCTTTTAGTCTTTATAAATATTATGCCTTTCACATTATTTATCAATTACCCACGAAATTATGTCCTATCGAACCAGCAAAATTTTGGTTACCAACGAACATTGGCCCAAAGAATTAAAATGATTTCACAGTACTTTATATCGCAAGTTGACTCTAACATGTCAAATCGCGAGAGCGTAAATTCACGATTGTTGTATTAATGAAGAGTGTTTACATGTATTTTAGTACCATAATAATAAAAGCAAAAAAATTAAATTCGCGATGATGCTCCTCGAGAAATCATCCTTTACTACAAATATTCCACATTTTTTGTCACCAGGTACCGGTAATTACATGTATACATATATGATAGTTTGAAAAGTAAGAATTCAGTGCTCAAGATCATCAAGGACTATTTACAATGAGATATAAATTCACTTTATCATATACTTGGTAGTAATTATGCAGAATGCTGCATGGCCTGATTATGGATGACGTCACATTAACCCTATCTGCACGCCGTGCAAAAAATGCATATCCGATATCTGCATGCCGTGCAAAAATGCCATATCTTAGACGTCATACATGGAAAATTACGTCATGGAACACAGGCCTGTAGAGTTGTAAACATAGAAAATGCCTTGCTTTACCACGGCTTATTTAAGCTTGACACTATTATGTATAAATAGAATTATTACAGTGCTAAAATCCATATCGCAAGGCATATCAGCCCTCGGGCCCCGGCTATCAACCCTCTGGGCCTTCCGGCCTCGGGTCTGATATGGGCCAACTCTGGCTGATAGTATGCTGATATGCCATGCGACATGGATTTTAGCACGTAATATTCTCTATTTACATCGATTTTATTCATATCTTGTTTTCATATTAATAATGATATTGAAATTATATAAAGCAAATTACTCTAAAGGCGCTTTACAAGGGTAAGAAGAGGAACACAACTATTACAATAAAACAAAATTGGATGATATCAGACAGAACGACATAAGATCTTACATATGTAAAATTATCAAAATAAAACACAATCAAGATTGGTCGGTATATGTTTTGTTTTTTTTTGATTGAAGAATATGTTTCCTGATAGGAGGGTGGGAGAAAAATTGCCAAGATATTTTTAAAAGTACAAGAGTAACTGTCTATTGGCTGATCAATGATTCTCATCAAATTTATTATTTAAACAAAACTCTGCTAAATGAAACAATAATGTGTATTACATTTTTGGATGTGTCTGTTTACTCTGTTAATCTTGATTTTGTGATATAATTCACAGGTATACAAGAAGCCAGTGTTTAAGGAGGATACATACCTAGAGCTTTACAGGAAAAGTAAAAAGATTTTTAACTCCCGGCAGCTTCAGGCTCTACAGAAGTTGTTTCAGTGGAGAGACAAACTGGCCCGGGTGGAGGATGAAAGTACAGGGTAAGGCTACTCACACAAGAAAGGGCCTCGATTCACTTCCCTATACTCTCCATGTACCTCATGATTAAAAAACAAATAGGATAAGATTAAAGGTGATTATGTGATCAACATTTCTTTGACTGTATAGTCTGAAGCAAGAAAAATACATGTACACAATTATCAAATGAACCTTTTGTCAACAGGTATGTTCTACCTAACCATATGCTTCTACAGATCGCGGAGATCTTGCCGCGTGAACAGCAGGGGATTTTCGCCTGCTGTAACCCCATTCCTCCATTAGTGCGGCAGTTTCTGCCCGAGCTCCACAATTTTATTCGGGAAGCGAGGGAGTCACCTTTACTGAAGGTATGTCACTTCTGTAAACAGTTATAATGCAGAGTAAGTGTTAAGCTTTCCCTCTCCTGAGAAGGCTTTATTGGTGGACTTAAAGCTATCATGGTTTTCAGTAGATGAATTGTGTTTGATTCATCATATATATTAGATTAATATACAAGGAGCAATATCTTTTTGTAAGTTGCTTTGTTTACAAATCTATACAGGTGTCCTTGCCACAAGGGAAGAGACCAAGTTCCTATCAACATCCCAAATATGACCCTGAGCATCTTTTGAACTGTCCTCACGATGTCAGCCATATGTCCGATAGTGTAAAGCTTCCAACTGTCGCAGGTAACAACACACACACACCCCTGTCTGTTTCTTTCTCTTTAGATACCAAGTACATTGCTTTGATATTGGCTAAATATGATCATCTGCTGGATACTCTCCCTTTAGATGTTACCATGGTGACCAGGTCTTCCATGCTGTATGGTACCAACAACTCGGGGTTGACAAT
>CAJDSM010032894.1:0-19462 GCA_903981925.1 Ostrea lurida
ACAGACGAATGGAGTTTAAATGAATATAAATGAATAAATCTTGTTTAAAACACTGTAGCTCGAAAACAAGCATGAAAACGCAAAGTTTTCTTTTTAATCTCCCGATGTTCTTTCAATGTAGAAATCAAAAATACACTTCCCAAAAAATTGACATCACTTTAAACCCTAGAACCTCTTTAAATTCACCAACTTAAATTATTAATGCCTAAGGCTTGATACAGGATGAAGAATCGATCCGGGATCTGCTGGTTAACATCTAGCAAACATCCTAAGATCTACAAAGGGATCCCGTCTCTATGTATTTATCACGGTATCAGGGACGTATTTTTATTAATACATGTACATGTAGGTGCAGAGATGTTATCACGTGATATTGAAATCATGATTGGACGGGGGGTGCCAGTCTATATGAGAGTCGCATGGTGTATCGTTATTCCCGTACTTTTATTGGTAAGAATAAATGTACTATCTACATGGATCTAAAATCAATTTTAAGTCAACTGAAGACGTTCTTTTGAATATTGGACTAGCGGTAATGTATTGAATTATCTTTATCAATTCTTGTGCATAATTAATTTATTGGTGATTTTGAACTCTTCAAGGTTATTTTGGGTACATCCCTGTATCTATACACCCCTCCAGAGGTCGGAGATTACGTCTACCCACCCTATGGTCGAGCTATAGGCTGGGTTATCGCCGTGCTACCCTTGTTACCACTTCCTATCTTTGCCATTAAAGCAATTATGGAGGCTCGAGGGGACACGTTTTATGAGGTAAATTTAAACTCACTTCCAATGCATTAGATTTCTGTATTCCTTAATGGATTTAGGATGAATCTGTAAAAACAGCGTCACTAATTCTAACGTTTACAACGAAATGGCAAAAGAATTACATTGGTAAACAATAAACATTTTTAAATTCCCTTAAACGATCAAGATAAAAAGATGCATGTTTTTCATAACGTATTTATCTTAGGTTTTACTTGACGTTTCTCATTAATGCAGATTTTCTCGTCACGTTTCGGGTACAATACATTTGTATCCCATATCAAATTAAGGTATATTACCATGTCTGTTTTACAGTTTGCATATTTTGATAGTAGGCCTATCTGACTGTGACAAGTAAAAATACATGTATAAGTTACAGAAGCTTGTATATAAGGGTATTGCTGTGTTATTGTAAAATATCAGCTGAAAAATAAAAGACAAGGTTGACTTCCCGCAGCCTTGAGGCATCCAGCGATCTACATGTACGAAAGAGGACTGCTGAGTATTTTTGGGGTATCTTAATTATGACAGACTTCTTCATATATCAACAAACGTTCAATCTTTATCCCAACTGATGAGAATACACAAAGATTCAAAGTCCAATCAATTGGCTAAACCTAAATCGTACTACCACTGCTATCATATGTACAGAACCATGTGAGTATTGTATGTAAACTCACGTGTCCTAAATTTTTGTGCATATTAATAACTGACTTTAACTTTTGATTTAGCAAAAGTTTTGATAAAACATTCTTTCTGCCATTTTATCCTGATGTTTGCTGATATTGATTATGTTTACAACTTTAAAAAGGTGGTAACATATTTTCATGATTAAATTCAACTACATATATATCGATTGGAAATTGATATATATATATTTTAAAACCCATAGCCTAGTAAAGGTGTGCCTCAAATGAGGCATAACTACATAACTGCAGATTCTTGGATCTTTTCGTGAAGATTGAAAAAAAATATGTGTTTTTTCCCGAGTTTTGGAAAAGCCCGTGAAGGTGTGATTAAAACGAGGCACTGACATGTGGGCGGGGTCTTTATTTTCCATTCTCGCGACTCTCATTCCACATCTATTCAATCAGCAAAGTAGCTGTACAGCTTCTTAGACAAATTATGTCCAATAGCAAAGCAAATCCAAATTCATATTTATTTCTTAAGAATTTTAAAAATTGCTATCACGTACGATTTCCTAGAAAAAGATTTAACATGCAAAATTGATTACTGACTATTTGCACATGATTTGTAAATATTTTTTGCGTGATTTGTAACAACCAAAATGAATAAATAATATGTCCCATTTGGAAATAAAATACAGAGAAAGTGTGAACTTTTAAGGTTCGTCTAATATGCCCCATTGGAATTTTTTACTTTTAAATTATTTATACATGTATGATATGAATTACTGTACATACATGTATGTAGATGTCTCAAGAGTATTTCGTACAAGGTTGGTTTCTGCCCATGCACCACATTTGAAATATGTGCATTAGGGGTATAATTTATTTTAATTCATTGGGTTACGAATTGGAGTTAACCTTTTACTCGTACTCCATATAGATGCAAAGGACATGTATTGCGTAAATAAAACGCAATTGACCGAATTTGCTCAATTTCCTTGCAGTGGCCAACCCCCCACCCCCACTTATCTAATTATTAGCAGCAGAGGTAGATGTCAAGACTACATCAGCTGTCTACATTTTCTTGTATAGCCTATTTTCTCTCACCCTTTTCTCTTTCAATATTGTACCTCCATAGCTTCAGTTTTGGATAGCTACTATCACAGTTGTGTTTTCATGGATATCATTCTTAGTCTGATCATTTTATTTCAAGCATATACGTATTTTCACTATTTTGCTCTTAACACATTTTCTTTACTTGCTTATTCTTTATCGGGGTATTATTTGTCCATTCCATCAGTGCTGTTGAAATACCCTTGCATGGAAATATTGAACTGAGTTAATATTGATTTGAAGAATGTACTTTGCATGCCAAAAAAATATAAGACTTAAATTTCTGGGTTTGATAATGAGATAGGGTTTTATCAAGAGATGTGCTTTTAAGACACATGTAAGATTTCTTATTTTTATTGCAATATATGTATTGTATGACACGAATTAGATTCCTGTTCATCTTTCTCTTCCTCAGAGATTACAAGCTTCCTTGCGTCCGTCGGTGAACTGGAAACCCGTGTGTACCTCTGAAAAGGGAAAAACAGATCGGAGCTACCGAGGAGGTGTAACTGACAGGATCAAATTAAACGTGTTGGGAAATTAACATCCCTAAACATATCGCCAACCGACAAAGCAATCGTTCAATATAATGTGGATAGTATCACTTCACTGGTCTAATTTTTTATGTAATCTTTTAAATTCCGTGGGAGGACGAAACTTTACTAATGAAATGACCTTAATTGAACGTAATGATAATGCCGACAGGACTGGTGAAAGATTTTGCATTTGAGTGATAACTGACATGAAAACCCTAGATCCCTTTTTTTTCTACATGGCAGGGTCAGACACGACACTTGAATGAAAGCTTCATCGTACATAGTCGATTCAGCTTGGTTGTGATCTCCTCTGTATGGTAATCAGGGACAGGCGGGTTCACCCAACTGTACTGTTTGGCAAAGAAAATTGGGAGTTTGTTCAGAGTTTACTCGGGTCAATCAATAAGGAGAGTTGAGAAATGTCTTGCACATGCTGACAAGGTTCATTTTGAAGTGTGAATTCGTTAAATACAACCCTTGGGACAAGGTGAGGTTAACAATTCAACAAAGTGACACAGTACATTGGCATGTTTGAAGTGTTTAATCAATTGTTGTTCGTATCATGACCCTGGAATAAGATTAGAATTACGAGATAATATATTACGTATACTAGAGGTCCTGAAGTAGACGATCCGTTCATATGTTGTATGATACTCTTCCGTTTGAACGTCAAATATTTCCTCTCATCGTCTAGCGTGTGACAGCGTGGCGAGAATTTCATCGTCGCCAAACGCCTAGATGATCTAGAGTGCTGATAGCCTGGTTCCCTGTCCCATGCTCCAAGCTACGCGTCACAAGGGCCAGGTGGACTACAATCGATTCAGGGCTAAATTGCCCTGAATCTTCGCGCATGCGTATTTCAATTGTCGTTATTTCCGCTATGTTATTAACGATGTCATTATTGCGACGGTCTGTTAGTAGTGGACATTGTTAGGATTGTAAGAAGTTTAAGCGCATTGGACTGTTAATTAACATAATTAATCTAAAAATACCGCGGTTCAGGGCATTACTCTGGACAAACTCTTTAAAAAAGTATCCCATAATGCAGTGCGAGTATTAACCAATCAGATGACATGAACGCTTGTAATCCACCTGGCTCTACTGCCTTTAGTCAGGAGCCAGGGGACCAGGCTAGAGTGCTGATCAAGGTCTGTTGCGTGAAGGAGGTTTGGTTCCGTAGGTAGCAAGTTCAATCACGACACGTGAGATGTTCCACGCCGACGTCATCAACGGCGTTAGCGCTTCCTGAACAGTATGACGGCTTGGATCGTTGTAGTTCATTCTCTCATGTATTTAACAAAGGATATACATGTATACACATTCAACTTTCATTTCTGTCAGAGTTCTCAGTCATTAAAATACATGTATAATAATTATCGATCTGTATTGATTATATACGCGCATTGTTTACAACTAAAAAATATTAATGAGGAAATAGCTTTTTATTACGGTATATGCTGATGCTTTTTAAAAATACAATAAAATCACACATATATATTTCGTTCATTCATCTATGCTATTGAATTAAAGGACTGGAATTTTCTAGGTGTTTTACCTCCGTCAGGAATATTATGTAACAATAATAGTTGGTGCGTGCAATATTCTATGGAATTTCATATAGCATTTGTTTTAATTAGCGTGGGTTAATTAATAAATCCAAAATATCCCTCATCCGACTTTCGCGTTAGGTTCCGTTCATTATCATTTCTAAGCATGCACGAAGCTCTCGTGAACGGAAAGCGGTAAATATATACATAGTACGCCCGAAACCTGAAAGTTCCAGAGAGCAATTTCCTAAAGATTTCTCTCACAATAGCAAATAGAATGACGATACAATTTTCATGATAACCGTTTGCAAGAATCACAACTTTTTTTCTGGAAATTCTATTACGAAGGTAATGAATTGGTGTTTTCAGCTACATGTACTAAAAATATATGAACTGCCTGAAGAATCATGTAGACATGGCGAAAGCGCTTGCGGTGATGATTGATTGTTAAATTGTTTGTTTTTCGTCCCGTCGAGAATATTTCACTTACCATTAGACGTCACCATTGCCGGTGAACGGCTGCAAATTTAGACATATGCTTAGCACTCATGGCTTTTAGCAGTGATGGTTCTTTTGCGTGCCACACATGCTGCTACATGGGACCTCCGTTTTTAAAGTCATATCCGAAAGACCCGTGTTTCTCATTTCTTAATGCCGAGCTCTTGGGGAAGAAGCAATCACTACCTATTTTAACGTTTTAGGTTTGAAAGTGCGAGCACGGGGCTTGAACGCACGACCTCCCGATCACTAGGCAAGAGCTCTACCACTGGGCCACCGCGACCGAAAATACTTACAGATGAAGGTTAACAATTTACATGGTTAGCCCCCCCCCCCCATAATCTCTTTTCCATGTAAGATCTGTTTCTTCACTAAACCCTCGCTTGCACATATTTCCAGCAGCGGCTGAACGGTTTAGTATGAATGAAAATGGCTAATATCAAAAAATAAAACATCGTCGATATATCTAAATGTCCAGTTAAAGGCCACAGCTAGAGGTGTTTTCTTCCCCAGTAGAAGCTTTTAAATTAATTCTGCTTAGTAAAAATACTATTATTAAAACAGATCAGCTAACAAAGGAGCACAATCCATGACCATGGGAATTCCAACAGACTGGTTGAAGACCTGATCGTCAATGAGGAACTCCAACATCGTTTTAATATTGACTTCGGTTTACTTGTGCATAGAGTCGGAGTGGGGTTTAACAAAGTAATGTTTTGAATGACTGATCACTAAATATGAATATTTCCACTGTCCACTCCTCCCGAAGAAGCAACTGTCCACAATGTCAATTAGCCCGGTCCCAACCTGCCGTGAGGAACGATCGTGCAAATTGCCGAAAAGTTATACTTCCTGATGTAGTTGATCCATGTTAAGCTCTGGGATTTCAAATTTACTTTGAGGTTCTTTATTTCTCAGAATTCCTATTTCATTTACACTACTTCTGGCATATGTTGTTGCACAATAAGTTTCTCCTTGACAGATGTCGATATTTTTCATAAAGAGGAGCTTGGTAAAATATTTACTGGAACCAGCAATGTATCTTTGTAAGGGGTTTGTGAAGTTTTTGAATCAGGTATAGGTACGGTAACTCGCATTCCGTCCCATTGACCGGAATATTAAATTTATTTAAAACTGAAGCATGATTTTGAAGACATTGATCTGTTGAAAGAGCAGTTGGAGAATATGCACAGTACCAATGTGGATGAATGCCAACTTTAAATCATTTTGATAATGAGCCTTACAAAGACAATGCTGTAACACGCTTTGTCAGCTGGAACCAAAACATGTTCCTCGTGTAACCTATTGAATTCTTTTATCACTTCTGATTTATGAAAGACAGAAGGATATTCTGTTATACATGTACTTACTTTTGTTTTGATGTGTCTACTACGGGATCTTAATATTCCTCATACCTTTTATTCATTCTAACAAGATATCAAGTTCTTTTTCATATTTAGCCCATCTTTTCAATTATGAATTCCGTCGAAGAGTATGCCAGAGTCTGGCATAATCTTCGACAGAATTCATATTAGAGATGAAGTTCCTTCGCCAATTGAAAGACCGAGGCTCTCTGAATATAAGACTTTTGATAATCATGATCAGGTCCTCAGTTTCAACCATATCAATATCACCTGTAACGGCATGTCCAGATGGACAGATAGTTGAAAGAAGAACACGAAGTCGGATTAAGTTTAAGATGGCCAATATCTAGGCACTGTGAAGTTTGTATGTAATTCAAAAGATGCTACAGTGGAAATCTATTTGTATAAAATGTAGAGTGTAAACTTGAAATGTGGTGTAATACATGACTGAACTTTTTAATGACGAGGAAATGTTGCTTATGTCCTTTGTTAGTAAATTTGAGTTTAAGGAACTGGCGGCATGATTCGGAAAGAAAACCATCCATAATCTGCGATGGTTTAAAGAGCCTGTTGAGAGATTGGCAACATCTGTACTCAGGAATTCAGTCTTATGTTCTGGTGTTGAAAATTCCAAGTATAGACTAGATTTGGCTTCTTCAAACTAGAAATCTTTTGTGCAAAGCTTATTTAATAATACATGTACCTCCCGCTCCCCTAAATCATTAAGATCAAAATTTAAATTGAGGAGCAAAAATGGCAGCTTGTAACACATATCCCTGATTGTTTCATAGAATTCTCTTTTAAAAATTATCTTCCTTCTGGTTGGCCGTTATCAGCATATACCGTAATAGACATTATTGCAGCGAAAACTGCAGTTGCTGAAAATGCAAGATAACCCAGGTTGCACATATTGTGAACATCGTTAGCTGTTTTAAATACATGTATTTTAAGAGAACAGTTAAAGCTATAGCGAAGTTCGGTAAAAGCGAAAATGTTTTCGCTGGCCCAGAAGGTTCGCTCTAATCGTGTTTTACTGTATTTTGTATTTTCATGTAATTGGTAATATCCTTTACATTATGTGTAAAGTGAGCGATGTGACCCCCCCCCCCCCCCCCCTTAGAGCCTCATGTTGTGGTTGCTTTATTTCGAGATCGAGCGGAAGGTTTCAATAAGCAACGTAAAGTTAGCAAGATTATAAACGCAAAGGGTTTACTAAGTGTTGTGACCCAATAATATCCTGTTTTTCCAAATCGTGTTCCTTCAGTCAGGAGATAGAGGATCCGACACATCAAATGCATCTGATACTGTTCCCGTGCACAGAACCCTCCCCTTTACTCGGTTCTTATCAGTAAGGAAACCATTTCAATGAAAATTTTAATCAGTTTTAGTTTAGTAAGTTCTTTGCAGTAGTTTTATGTCATTTGTTCGCACATAAATTCACGCTCAAAGAGGACCAACGTATGAACTTTGAAGTTGATAAAATTAATACCGGTACTAAAATTATACAGATATTTCCGGACGCGACATCTAACTAATGACATATTTAGATAAAACTATAAATTTATAAATCACTATATTAAATGTTGAGGATGCAAAACGATCGATAATGTAAAGTTCTGTTCTGTAAGTGTTCATCTTGACAAACATTTCTGTTTAACGACAAATTAGATCTCATTAATGATGCAAAAACCTACCAATTGCGAATTTCTTTAGGATGATGTTATTGTCCATAGTTGTTGTGTATACATGTATTATCTTGTTAGTTTTTTTTTTTTTTTATTAATAGTCCACATCAAAAATTAACATCTATTCTACTTTATCTAGTGAGATACATGTATCAATGTACTATGTATTCCTACGCCATCGTCTCAATACCATTTTGAAATATCACGAATTTTTATTAGTATGCAATATTTAGAGTATTCAGTGATACGATTTTTCGTTAGTAGGCAATTTAAAATTTGTTTTTAAAGAAATTGAATAATTTTCTTTTATTTTGTGCGTGTTGATAAGGACAGTGATCTGTCTTTAAAGTATTTTTTTATGGGCATTCTATATCAAAAGGCAAAGATAACGAACAGTTATTAATCTAGCTATAGTTCCAAAGTACAAATCGAGAGTTGGGCAAACACGGACTCCTGGATACACCAGAGGAGGGATCAGGTGTCAAAGAGGAGTAAGCATCCCCTGTCGACCGGTTACATCCGCCGTGAGCCCATTTACGTCGCGCATGAAACTGGTGCTAATTTACGCGTTGGGTGTCGGGTATATGTTATAAGTGTATAAATCGTAACTATATATGTTGCATTTTACTGATTAATTTTATATGATCATTCATAAATGACATATTTATTCAAATAAATATGAAAAAGTTTGATGTGGAACGATAAATAAAAAAAAATATAAACATTTTAAAAATCAATTAACGCCAAATTACCCATGTTACGCGTAACATCTCATACCCTACACACAGTGTTCAACATCGTCGCATTTTTCGGTGTTCTTTCCAATCATGATAAAATTTCGCGGGAAGACTCACTGCCACCAACGTCTTATGACGTCACAGCCGTTTTATTCATTTCTGCTTTCCGAACGAGAAACAAAGAAGAAATGTAAGGAGGAAAGAGGCTGAAACAAGTGTAAAATATCAAACAAAGGCATGGATGTACTCTTTTCGACATCAGGTAAGAACAAATAGAAAAGAAAAAAGTTAATGAAAAAATATATGTCCAAAATTGTCTCATTTTACCATTTCAAACCAGTGCATTTCAATTTTTGAAAGGTTTTGCGTCTTCATAAGGTAAACGGAGTAATCGACTATGTATTGCTACCAGCAGTCGACTTTGCACTTCTCTTGACACCTTGAATTAAGGAATCGTAATGTCGTGCGTTAAGATATCTACATTTCATTCAAAACTGTAGGACGGGCTTTGCTTACAAGGCCAAATTTTCAAGTGTGAAAGACATTAACACTCTCCTCAATAGTGTGAATAACTTTGTTTGCTTGTTGAATGTCTAACACACAACTACATTTTGATACAAATGTAAAGGTTCTTTTGCTCCACCCCACTATAAGTGTACAAAGTCACAATAAAAGGCATTGCAATATTTTGATTAAAATGATATCGTTTTTGCTGGTCAGCAGGTGCAAATCCATTAAGACACACACAGGATCAAACTCCAATTTCATTTGTAACTGGTGTACAATATCTGAGTATTTTTCAACTAAACTCTGATTTCTAATAGAACCAGGTAAATTGTATATGTCTTAAAATGTTCAAATTCAAGATTTCCATTTTTTTCCCATGTGTACAATGCTCACTTAGGGTACTTCTGATGGTCAACAAAAACTTGAATGTCATTTGTTGAGTTACAACTTATAATTCTTCGCTATGTAAACAAGGCTCGTAACATGTTTTTGTTTACCTATATTGGATATGCGTTTAAAGCAATTTTTTTCAAATTACAAGTTCATTCTAAGCACAATTAAACAGTTTCTAGTGTTTCTGATTTTCTTTTAAACATGGTATTTTCTGTGAAGCAATCTTTAGGTAAACAAAAACAAGGCACGAACCTCTTATGGAATCATCTTTCAAAATATGAATATGATTCCAGAGCAGAAAATGGAAGTTTGAAGCATAAAAACCAAATGTTTTATATATAAACACTAAATATCAAGTTTGGCCCTTCCTTGAGGTCAGAACCACTACCCCTGGGATTACCAAATTTATAATTTTTGGTAAAGACCTTCATGCTCTACATCACAATGCATTTTGTTTTTCTTAGAATGTGCGGTTGTAGAGAAAAAGATTTTTGAAAATGTGTCACTTTTTGCCCAGCCTTAGGAATGAGAGACCTGAAATTTACAATTTATGTGCCACTTGTCCAAAAGATGCTTCAGATCAAATTTGAAAAGAATGGGATCGGTAGTCATCAAGAAGTTAAAAATGTTTAATTGTTAACGGACGAAGACTAATTTACGGAGGTCACTGGTGACCTAAAAATTACAAATTACCCATAGTATCCCAGAGGCGAACTATCAACAACCATATGCATACAACAAATTTCAATTGATATTAAATTTTATTTCTTTCGGATAAACACAATTGAAATAAACACAACATATTTCTCAGTGTGAAAACATATACATGGTTCTCATAATGGATGATTACATGCCCCTAATCAAAACAAAAAATTACATCTGATGCATAGTTTTTTTTTTCAGCGAACAGAAACATAATCTGTGAACATAATGTGAGACATCCAGTGGAAATCTTACATGTAACTTCAATAAACACGTAATCGTCGAATTACAAGGATTAATTTTCGGATACACGGTGATGTCTCTATTAAGATCTACGACAGCAAATTCTTTGTGATAACTGTTCTCTGAAAGTCTCGTTCAAAAAGGCATAGATGACCGGATTAGCAACATTATAAATAAAGTACAAATATATAACGATGATGTTTAGTGGGAGAATCCCGAGTGCCACTAACCACGAAGGAAGAAAAGCTACAATAAACACCAAAGCCACTATAGAAAGCATGAACGCTGTTTTAATATTTGCTATTCGCATTTTCTCAAGTTTGGCTCTTGACACACCCCCTGGTTTTAAAATTACATCTCGGTCACTAATCTGTGTATTTCCGTTTTTCTGCACGGCTTTGTCACATGTTTCCTCTACTCTGTGATCGTCCTGAGCGTTCGTCACTTCCGTATTGTTCAGTACTGTGATCTCGGTCTGTTCGGAGAAGCTCTGAGAGCTCCAAATCCCGCAGCAGTTGTCGGAAAGGAACATCTCAAACTTCTTCCTTCGACGCGCAAGAACAGACCTGTATATGAAGCCATATAAGATGATCACAATGAGCGCACAAATTCCGAAGAACGATGAATAGATTTTCTGGTATATGAAAAAGAATTCCGTTTCCTGTGGCAGACAAACGTACTCAACATAGGTGGTGTTATCAAGGGAAGAGTTAGACAACAGCGTCACATTCTCGTAAAGGGCGGTGACCAACTCCGGTCCTTGTGGCTCATTGAGGGGCTTGAGTCGGTAATGGGAGCAGCATATTATCCCGAGTACAACAGCGAACGCACACAAGCAGCCGACGATAATTTCTGCGCGTCGAATCGTCATCGCATGTTTGAAAGGGTACACAATACATAAGTATCTGTCCACAGCTATTGCTACCATCACAAATGCCGAAAATGGAACTGTTGTCGTGATCAGAAATAAATATATCTGGCATATTATGTCGTACTTCAATTGAAATTTGACTGCTTCGGTAGCGATGGTAAAGGGAATTGTCACACAACACGTGACGAAATCGACACCCGCCAGGGTCAAGATGAAAATGGTAGATGTTAGCTTGTTCTTGTATCTAGAGAACACGTACAACACCAGCGCGTTACCAATCGTACCCACCACGGATAAAATGGACATGTAGCCAATGGCGATGTAAACCTGGATCTTAATTTCTTCGTTCATTCTCTTTCTCTGATTATTTTGGCAAAAGATCCTACAAATACAAACATTGCAGTCTTAAAATCAGAATATATCACGTATCATGAGGAAAGTATCGTAACTCCAAAGCAGACTGCATAGGAGCTTGTTCTTGTTCATAAAACTATCTGTGATGTTTCTTTCGAGAAGAATAAAACAAATCATAAATGAAAGCATGCGACATAAGATACAAACTCCATGTCAAATTATGTTACTGGTAAAGAGAGCTGACGCCCGATTATAAAACAAGGTTTATTTGATAGAAACTTAGGACAGAGCATATTAAAGTGCTCATTTCATTAGTTTTTCCTCGGAACATGGCGCCCGAGTTCGAGCATGTAGAAAATCATGGCTGGATATGCTTTGATTTATTTCGTGTAGTTCTCTTAGTCTTTTTGTGTAATTATGCTCGACTCTTCTTCAAAAATTTTCAGACTTGTTTTAGGGAAAAGAATGAAATCGAGAAAATATAGCGGGCGTATATTTGATATCGAAATTTGATAAAAGGGTAAAATGAAATGTCGTGTACTAATTGATCAATAATTTGTAGTAAATATATTATGAGTGCACTAAACGTGCTTCAAAATATATCAAATTTTATCAATGAATATGATTAACACGTATAAATAAATTGATCGAACCAAATGGCCAGGGACGGAAGATAGTATTTTAGAGAATCAAATGCTTGCGATATGTTTCTGATTGAAATCAATATCACGTCCATAGTTTCTAGTTTATTTTCCATTTCCTGACAAGGTAAAATTAATTTTGATGGCGATTGGTAGAGTTCCACACACAGGCCAGTAATTCAGCATGTTTCCTTATCGAAGGATTCCAAGCATCGGACGTGGATTCCGGTCCGAGTTGATTAACCGTAGAACCAGCAACAATTACACACATTTTCGTCAATTTCAGTGTTAAGCAGTTGTTAACCGTGGTTCACTACAGGGAACAATGATCGATCGCCTGTTAAACTAAGCACTTGGAAAACTGATTAAAGGTGACACGTTAAATTTATGCTTGCTTCTTGTAAAGTGGCTTTTTGAGAAAGAAAAGGGGTGATTCTCTCGCAAGATTACGTTTTGCAAAATTCTGCACTTCTCGCAACTAATCTTGATTTCTCGAGATATCACAAAAAACCTTTTTGTATTCATTGATTTCTTTAAGTAGAAACCAACTGGTATATGCATACAGAGGATAAATGAATGCAGATGATATTCATTTCTTGAGCGATAACTTTTGCCACCGTTTCATAAATAGTCTGAAGAAGTCCTGTAACGATATTATTAAAAGCATTCAATCCGCCTTTGATGTCGATATCCGCCTCCTTTATGGCAGTTTATTTCTCCTTGTCATAGAAATGATGTAAACTCGACATTTATTGTAAAGATCGTTCGTCGTCGTTTTCAGTCAAATATGCTAAATAGATTGGTACTTGAATTTGAAACTGAGAAATAAAGTCTGGACAAAGATTCCATAGTATTCCAATTTAGTTGCGTTTAAGTGTTTAATCATCCATGAGATATCTTTAACATGCCACATGTCCTCGAAAGGATTCGAACATGAGCATACTTGGCCATCATAAGTCAACAGTTATTAACAATACTGGTAAATTAATAAAATCAAAGTGTCCAAACTAAAGGACTTTGTACAGGAGTTATGATTACGACAGCACCACAACTCAAAAGGATGAATATTGTAAATGAATTGGTTTCGTGGCAAAAGGATAAAACTTTGTTAGATACGTAACGACCCGTCACTGATGCCGGGCAGTATTAATCAATCCCATTTGGACCTGACACCCAGCAGATACGTCTAATGCCGATCATTAGTGCTGCATAGCTAACGACAATCACAGAATATTTCCGCATTATATCGAATAAGTGGCAATATCCTTTATTGACAAGTGGTTTATGTATACCAAACTCATATATACCATACGTGAACGTGTATATATCTCATACGTTATTTATATATATCCAGTGTAATACGGGTACAGCATAATAATACCACATGACGTCTTGTAATCATAATCATGAAATATAAAATATGCATGTGAATCACCCGGTGAATCATCAGATTTTTCCTGAGTTGAAAGATTATTTATCCAAAAAAAATACGTTTTTCTATCAAATTAGATACTCATGTGACACAGAGTTGACTGAGGGTCGTACATGTAACAGAAAAGTGGATGGAAGTTCGATTGATTGATTGATTGATTGATTGAACGGTGTTTTACGCGGGTAAGCAAAGGTCCCACTGAATATAAGCAAGGATTGAAAGTTAATAAAACTAGACAGTAACCGATGATATCCTACGGTTGTATTATATATGCAATTTATATTTTTAATCAAAATTGTTTGATTAACAAATCATATCCGATCACGGAACATGATATATCCTTTATACATGTATTTAGCATGCATCGCATTTTATGCATCTGTAGAGAGTTTGGGTTTTTTTCACCAAATTATATTTGTACTTCCGTTTCCTTATAAAACAAGTTTACCTGCCTGTCATCTCCCGGTGATATCAGATATGGGGCCGCGGTTAATTGTCAATATAGTCAGCCGTCCGATTTTATACAAATGGATTACTTCGTGTTTTTTTATCGAGATAATGGGTTCACGGCAGATATGACCGGTCGACAGAGGATGCTTACTCCTCCAAGGCACCTGATCTCACACCTGGTGTATCCAGAGACCTGTGTTTGCCCAACACTTGTTTTGTCTTATGATCGTTATCTTCACTTTTTTATCTGTAGAGCCGACCAGACTCGACTTTACAGAGAGTGGACTCGATGTAAACAGTGTCCACATAAACGTACATGATCTACTATTCATTTCTCCATCTTATCAAGTTTGTGACTAAGTCATACATGTATGTTGACTGATTTGTTTCATACCCTTTGTAAGACTGTCATTTTCGTACTAGATTTGACGACGGGTAATCCCGTTTACTTTGTTTCGTCTAAAGGCTCACGGCTGGTGTGACCGGTCAGCAGAGGATGCTTACTCTTCCATGGCACCTGATACTGCCTTCGCTTTTGTCGGAGGTCCGTGTTACCCTACATTCGACTTTGTATATATGTTTTGGGACTATGATTACGTTTAACACATTGTTTACTTTGCTAATTTATATTCACAACTGCTAGGAAAAATACCCGATGTCAAAGTAAAGCCATATTTAAAATTAACCAATTCATTAGTACATGTATTCACAACAGAAAAAGTTTTCAGTGGCAAAACATCAGCTCTGAAAATTATTTACTAAACTGCCATTTAGCCAAAGACGTGATATTCCCCCTTGGATATTTCATGTATCTGGTTGTCTTGGTAGCCTAGCCATAAATCACATTCATTCTTCACGGAAATTTTCCTCTCCACATAGGTAATTACTTTGACTCATCAAAAACCTATTGCAGAGGTCCGATCTGCCTTAAATTAGAGTACAGTCTGATCCGCAGTGACAGAGCGCTCCAGATGACTAGCACTTTGCATCATGCGCGATTTCATGACGAATTACGAACCCGATATTTATTGAGAACTAGAATTAACGATTTTATCCAAATGATAAAACATTCTGATGGGGTTTTCAATATTAGCTCTTTGAATCATTTATCTGTTTTACATACATATACGATATGCACATTTGATATCATATGATGCTATCAAACCAGTATCAATTTGCACTTTGATTATCTGTGAGACGACTAATGTTTCAAATTAAGTTCAAACCTTATTTTACGAACGATTCTACAATTTATATCAATTAATGCTACTCGTTGGCTCGGATTTTGGCGCGAATGGGTCATAAATGTGGGAGGAAACCGGAGTACCGGGAGAAAATCCACGAGTCCGAGTAGGCGATCATTTTATTCTCTCGCATACAAAGCGAAGGTTTTTGGTACTGTCACAATACTTTTCTTAAACATTTTTAAACAAAGAATCACTTATTGTTTCAACGGCAGTGTGATGCTCTTTTTTTCATCATCTCCAAAGTGTTTTCTATATAAATATTTAACAAATAAGTTCTGTTTACGATCCTACTTTTAAATGAAACCAATCTCAGTCAAGTGTATTCAACGAATTGCAAAATGTAGACTCAGTGCACATTTATTAATGATTGAGAAGGGGAGATTTACGCATACATGTACTCCTAGAGAGCATAGAATATGTAATCTTTGTCATGTAGAAATAGAAGACGAATATCACTTTATTTTGAAATGCTCACATTATGATGTGTATAGAAAATTATATGTTGAAAAGTATATTGGTATAGGCCGAGTATGTAGATAATGTTATTATTATCTACAGAAAATGTCAATGAATTAAGTTATTTAGGGAAATTTCTACAGAAAGCAGAAACACTTAGAGACTCATTGAATGTTTATCAAGAACTTTTGTAAATTGCTTTTGATATGCCAGTATATACAATGTATATGTTTGTCACCATAAGTAATGGGATGTGTATGGAATTCTGTACATATATTAAAATTAGGACCAATTGTTGTATTAATTTTTCAGTAAATTGTACCACGTCTTATTGTATAAGTGGACATAACTAGTGTATACATATATACATACTGAATAGAGAATGTCATATGATAGTAATTAGTGTATTATGTATTTATAATTGTACACAATGTAACTGATGAGCATATTGCTCAAAGTAATAAAGAAACAAAACCACTACGCTACTCGGACACCCTGCCTAAATCACAGGAAAAGATGTACGTGAATGTTTAAATGAAACACCAGAGCCCAATTTTCGTAAGTTACAATGTATGTATCTCTCTTTAGAGTCAACGTATTATCTTGACTATACTTTGTCCGAAAAGTACTTTAGTGTTGAACCTATGACGTTTACCGAAATCGATAATACAAGTTTGTGATCACTGGTGTGATAATTATCAACTGCAATGTATTAGACAACGTTTTAAGACGCAAACCTCCAAGTTTTTCTCAGATGCTTCTCTGGAAAAGTGACAAATTTCACAAAATATAATTTTCTGTTTCTCTTTTTCCCAGCCTCCATATTGGCGCCGTGTAATCCTTGCCCTGATTGTTATCAGGCACAACATTTCTAAGATAATAGCGAAGTAATAAATTGAGAAAGAAGTTATCTAACAAAGATTCAAGTAATTCATATATAACCCAACACTTTTTGCTTTCTTTGTTTGCCGCCTTTTCATTATGTATTCTTAATTATCAACATTTCATGTTTCTTCATTTCATTGTATGAATTAGACGGACCGAGATTCCACGATACTTTGAATAAATACACACCGCGTACAGTTACGTAAATCGATTGGTACCGACAAATTCTATTCGCAAATTCGCTTTATTACTTTACTCAATTAGCCGATTTTTTTATGGGTCAATATAACGGATGTTTGTTGAATAAATGAAATTATATTATATATTATCATGCAAATAGACTGACAATACCGATTAAATATTGTAGAATGTAAACATTTAGTGAAGCAAAAAAAACCTGATATTTGCAATATCTGTTCTTTGATTTGCTTCATATTTGCAAAATTTTAATTGACTGATAGATTTTATTCACTTTTACGTCACAGAAGGAACATTTGTCTCGTATTGATATCGACAGGACTTCAAAATCTCGAATGCGTGTTATCAACCATACCCTTGGCATCTTTTAATTAATCTGCTAAATCCGCCAACAGACAAGAACATATGCCAGTGTCAGGACTTGTTAGCTGAATTTAGCCGATATGATGAATGGGGAGATGTAACCAAAAAATGGATAACTCCACAAAGAATGTATCTGTACCTGACTACCACCCGTGATTCGTCAGGGTATTTTTAAACCGACTGAAGTTTTAGAATGCCAGGAAATGAATCGTTCTGTCAGGTAATACGAACAAACAAACCAAAAAAATCACACACGGAAAGGAACCCGTGATAATAGATATTTTTGTTTGGAAAATTATTATTTAACTAGTGGTATGGTAATACGGGAAAAACAGATCTTTCAAGAACTTCAAAACAATAGATCTCTTCTGCTAATAGCACATGGTACGAAAGATTTTCTCACCCACTTCTCTAACGTTATCCTAGATTATTAAGACAAACTGTTAAGATCTAACCAGTTTAGAGATACGTGCTGGTTAATGTATTGGGTTCCAAGTACTACATATAGTTGCGATGCTTTATTTCTATCATCTCTTAAATAGATATCTCGGTCTAATATGATTGCTTCTAATCATCAAATGATAGATATGAACAGAAAGCTTCTTGACTCTTTTAACATCTCGCTCGACTTTATTAAGCTATTTTGGCATAAACTGTAAGAGATTTGTATGTGAAATGATTTACTTTGCAGTAATATCCATAGTATAAAGTACAGTATCTAATAGGTTTTTGTTTCTCACATATCAAATCAATGAGTATTAAAGCCAAATCGCTTTGGTGGTTAAGAAGACCACACCTAAGCACTTTTGTAACACCTGCCAGGTATATATATATATCTTGAAAGTGTGAGAAAAATCTCTCTTACCTTCCTGACCTTGGTTCAGTGTCCTGGACTGAGTTTTACTAAACTTTCTTATCTTACGATAATATTTTCCTGACTTACGAATTTCTTAAGTGATAACTTAAGATACGATGCTTCTGTTTACCTAAAACGAGTTCGTAGTTTTCATCGTAAACTTAACTTAAGAAAGATTCGTAAGTTACGAATCGTGAACTCTTGTAAATGAGGTATGAATATTCGTAGTCAGGAACGCGGCGCAATGCGACATGTGTTATTTTCACTTTTACGAGATTAACTAATATCGTCTGTGCACATCATAAGTGATCATGGAAATATGGAAGTTTACCAAATCCTCCAAATCCTTATTTGGAGTTGAAACTAATTTTTAAAAAAAAATACTTACACGATATGAACTGCTTCGATAATAATTATGTGTGAAACAAGAGTAGAATGCAGTCGTTTTAGTTTTGCTGATATGCCTTTATAGACTGAATTTGTTGTGATGCACCTGTTATAGATGTATACTATATACTATGAGTTGAACTAAACTCAACTTCATGTTCAATTATTTTAAAGTTTCAAGCAAGCAACCTGATTTTAAAAAATGGTATATTGTTGGCGGTTTTTTTTTGGGGGGGTGGGGGTGTGGTGAACATTTATCGTTTATCAATGTTGTTTTTGTAAAGGGATGGGGGTGAACAATAGATTGATAATATTTTAATTTTGATCTAAAGATTAAATTAATATTTCAGATTCATACATCGATTAATAATGGTGTATAATGAAAAAATATTTCATTATTAATTGGGGGGCGGGGGGGGGGGGTATTGTCTTGAAAATTCTCAGTTGTACGTCTGTACCAAAAGTAAAGGTTGAGACGAACCCCCTCCCCGATCATTAAAGACATGGTATTGTTATATGCAATACCATTAATTGAGGAAGCGCGTTTTTTAGAGTTTATTTTTTTAATACAGGTCTACTTATTTATTTTTTTTAATTGAAA
>CAJDSM010032895.1:0-11061 GCA_903981925.1 Ostrea lurida
CATATGTAAGATATAGTGACTCTAGGTGGAATAGATGACACTTTAGGGCCCGTAAATCTACAAACAGACGGACGGGCAACTCGATTCCAGTATACCCCCAGTATGTTGCGGGGGGGGGGGGTGAGTTATAATCAATAGCATTAGACCCCAGGGGTGCAAGTTTTCTGAAATTTACGTCTCCCTTGTCCTAAAAATTCTTAATACCTCTCTAAGAATTGGTACAATTATAGTGATCAAGAAGAAAAAACCCCAACCTAATAAAAAAAAAAACCCTAACCCTAGGATCATGAAATTTACAATTACCCTGCTCATTCCAAATATTCATTTAGTTTCACATTAATATCTAAAGCATTAAAGAAGATGCTTTTCAAATATTTTACATATAAACACTATGTACCAACACTATGTACTAAGTTTGGCCCCGCCTTGGGGTCAGAACCCCTACACTGGGTATCAACAAATTTAATAATTTGGTAGAGGCCTTCCTGCTCTATATCACTATGCATTTAGTCTATCTTGCACTTTTGCGGATGTAGATTTCTTTTGCCACACCCCTAAGGCCCCATGGAGTGCAAGAGTCCTAAAATTTACAATTTATGTGCCCTTTGTACCAAAGATGCTTCACTCCAAATTTGAAAAGAATTGGATGGGTAGGTATCAAGACGTTAAAAAATATCCAATTGTTAACGCACCGAAGACCGTTTCTATCGTAAAATGATTAGTTGTCCTCCGGACCCGGTTTAACGATAAGAATTCCACCCCTATACTCGCTTCGTAGCAAAATGATTTTTTTTATAAAACGGCTTGAAAGACTGAATAAATGAAGAATATTCATTGTAAATACCTGTCATCTTTAATTTATATCACGCCGTGGCTCTATATTTGCCTTCATCTAGAGTTTTCAAGAAAAGTCTATCATGCCCATTTGAAAATGTTTTTATAAAGCCGCCATTTTGGATGAAAACCCGCGAGATGTTCCGAGTGTGTATTCCGAATAAATGGCTGTCAAATTTAAACGAGATCTATAGTACACTTCATAAATTGTCTTAATGCAAACTATTTAATGGATATTACGTAGATTAAACAACATGCGCATATTCAAAAAGGTATGTAGTGCAAAATTATGCAGTTTTCCCGTGCAGATGTTCTCAAATAAAGTCAAAATCGACGCGAAGCAGATCCGCTTCGCGGCCGCTAGGGTGGAATTCTTACTGTGAATGAGCGTAGCCTGGTCACAGTAAGATTATTCTTTCTAGACGACCTATTGCAATAGATCACACGAGTTTACTAAGGTGACCTAAAACTTTAAATCTACAACGCTAATTTCGATGACATAATGTTGTGCAAAAAGGTGCCGCATTCCTTTTTATTTAAGTGTTTTTCTTTGCCCTCTTGTAATCCCAAGTGTATGGACATATTTACCTGACTATCTATTCCCACACTGAAAAGCATAAGGAAGAATATCGTCGTCCAGACATTGGGAAGAGGTAATGTGGACAAAGCTTCCGGATACGCCAGAAAGGCCAACCCTGGACCTTGAAAATAGTGAAAAAAGAGAAGAGTTTCAACTACTTCTTCGAGGAATAGTGTTTAAAGTAAGGAAAAATATTAGTACATTTATGTACCTGGTAAGCCCATTTCATTATAGGATTAAACATTCATTTTGAAGAATTTATCGATGTGTAAACTCTGGACATTTTCCTCAAAAACTGAAAGTATGTTAAGGTCCAGAGTTTACACATCGATAAATTCTTTAAAAAGAATGTTTGATTCTTCACTATTAATTTCCGTACATAACTATTTGTTTTCAGGCACGTATGATTACGTTTCATTTATATACACCCCGCAAACAAAGTTTGGAGGTGGGGTGTATATAGGGATCACTGTCTATCTGTGGGGTGTATATAGGGATCACTGTCTGTCTGCGCAAATTCATGTCCGGGCTATAACTTCTTTATTCTTTGAGGTATACTTACCATATTTGGCACATGGGTGTAACACTACGAGAAGATGTATTGCGTATATTAATGACCTCTGTACATGTATGATCTTGACCTTTGATCTAAAGGTCAAAATTATAAGGTGGGTTGTTGTTTTTTTTACATGAATTCGTGTCCAGGCCGTTATATAACTTCTTTGTTCTCTCCCATAGGCATCTTGTATTGGATGCATCACGATGAGATGATGTATCATGTACTCTGTCAGTCTGTGTGTGCAGATTCATGTCCAGGCCACAACTTCTTTGTTCTTTGAAGTAGGCATACCATATCTAGCATATGGGTGCATCAATATGAGAGGATGTGTCGCATACATTCATGACCTATATATGACCTTGAACCTCAAGGTCAAAGGTTTTTGGGTGTATCACCATGAGAGGATGTGTCTCGTTCATTCATGACCTCTGTATAACCTTGACCTTAAAGTCAAACATAGGCTTTTTAACATGGGTTTGTGTCCGGGCCATATCTTCTTTGTTAACTCGTGGGGGTCCGGGTTAGAATAGGTCCCCAGCATCCCCTTGCGTGTCGTAAGAGGCGACTATTTCCCCCTTGGCACGCAAATGATCGTTTCCCTGATGTTCGAAAAAGAGTAGGCTCACTGAGGGCCGTCAGGGAAACTTCAACACTCAAAACCAGACATTGTAGTCCGTTAACCGCCGTGAAATGGCTGAAAGATTGCCAAAACGGCGTAAAACATTAAATAATCAATCAATCAATCAATCTATACACGCACCTGCTTGTACGACGTCTTGTATAGGTTTATCCGCCAGTTTGGCCATGTATCCAATCACGGTAAATACAACAAATCCTCCAAACAAACTGGTACCCTCCGATATGGATACCAATATAAAAGAATCTCTGTGAAATGAATAGGAATTTTAAAATTATAGAAAGTAAAAGTACACCTAATCCACTAAATTGATATTGCATATTTTTTCTTGGGTATTCCATCTTCGATCAGCAGAGATAAATACACAAAATGAGTAGCCTGGTGAAATAGTTCATGTGACTTACTATTATACCCGATCACGTACGGAGCCATCGTCGGATACCCACGGGTGATCCGAGTAGAAGACCAGATCACCCGTGGGTATCCGACGATTGCAGGGAGCAGATTAGGTAATAAAACAAGTATTTCATGCTTACTTGGGAAATAGTCAAGACTATTGCCCCTCGGTATTGTTTAAGATCCTGGAAACTTTAACTTGTCCTCGGCCTACGGTCTCTGACAATGGTTTTCCGGGTCTTCTACATTTCCTCGAGGCAATAGTTCTGACTTTTTCCAGAGTACGCTTGATATAGTTGTAAGATATTTTGACAAAATGTGTGCAAGATCTACATACGAATTGATATTGCAAATGTGTATTTTTGTAGGGGGAGGATGGTGGTATAATTTACCGACCTTAGGCAGTTATTGTGGAACTTGTTGTAGCTGGCTAGTGTAATCACAGGCCCCCAAACTGGTCCCAGCGAATAAAACACTTGTAAAGCTGCCTCCAACCACACCTTAAAGCGTTCATATTACACATCATTGCTTTATTTGAAAATGATCATAGTAGAAAAGGTATGAAATCTTGAATAGCAAAGATACTTGTGGATCAGCCAATTTGTGGAACTCTGGTCTGAGGTAGAAAATTATTCCGTCGGTGGCCCCGGGTAACATTAGTCCACGGACAAGGATGACGGTAAGTAGCACGTAGGGTAGCAGGGCTGTCACGTACACAACCTGCACAAAGAAGGACACGAAGTTTTAATGATGAGAATGAGGCATATTGAGAAGAAACCGTTTGGTTGTTTGAAAAATTTATCTACTGCCGTTAGATGTCAATTTCAAAATGTTTCTATCTATTGGCAAAACTAATCGAAAGACAATGCAGAAATCGCCAAACCTATATTGGTTATTGTAAAGTTATTGAAATTTCTTAATGAAATTTGGTAACAAATTGATGGCATGCCCATTTGAAAACATAACTGAAATATCTTCCAATAAATGTATCACACCTTTCCGATTGATTTAATCCCCTTTATGAGACATAGGCAGACGACAATCCATGCTGCTAAGTAACTGACGGCCAGGCGCCAGTCCAGATCTCCCAGCTCATGTAGACCATCCGACAAATGCAATACACGTTTGCTGAAATACATGTACATGTATATGTGATTTCGTGAAGGGACAAAAGAATCGTGTTATTTGTAAGATAACTTCTTATGATTAATTGAATTTGTAGTTGAGAAAAATCTTTAATTACTGGTCTGAATACGTGTCTAGTTTGGATTAATTGTAGTGACGCAAATGTCAAATTCGAAAACAATGCTTTGGTAACCATCGGAATCATAAATAGCAATCTAATTAAAATCCTTCACGGTTTTATATCGATGGTTATTTCTTTCTGCATTCATTCCTCCACATTTCGTTTTGCCATCACAAAGGTATTGTTCAAACTTTAGAGAACCCCTGTTGTAGTAAATTCTATTGCATTTAATAGCTTTCAGCTCTACAGAAATAAATATCAAAACAATTGTTGAATGTATTCTACTAAAAAAAAAAGCTATTTACATTTTTAAAAATTACATATATTTATGTGCTTTGTAGTAATGGATATGTAATAATATTCAAAGACGTAATGATAGCAATTATATTACTATAAACATGGCGTATTTTCAGTTCACATTTAATTAAGGCATCCAGAACATACTATGTGTGCAACTTGAATAACGAATACAAAACTAAACTGGAGCGACTTGTTTTAATTCAATAATTGATTTTAACAGATTTAGTAATATAAGCCAATGTGCACGAGAATGAATAAATCACTTACAACCAGAATTCTTCCTGTGATGTGGTTTGGACAAAACTTTTATTTACACTTCCATGAGAAATAGTCGAAGTATTCATTAACCAATCCAAATCGCTGGAATTGGCTACCAAAGAGGAGTTATTCAATTTCACAGTGGAGTTGTCGCTATCAGAGGTGTAGGACTTGGTGATACAGTGTTGTGTATTCCACTCATTATTGCAGTTAGTCCAGGGCAAAGGCGAATAAAATGAACTTCCCATGTAATACAGGGCCCAGGCGTTGATCAGATTGTAGTAGAAAATGACAATTAAATTGAAAACGAACATACCCACTCCAATACCTGAAATAAGTACAACATAAATGTTTTTTAAAACAAAATAAACTGGAAGAAAATATTCGGTTTTGGTTTTCTAACATTAATACGTAACAGTTGACCAAAAATTTAAACTTTACAATATCATGATCAGTAATTCAAACATAAACCACCTTTAAAAATGGGACAGACACTCCAAACATGAAAAAATCCTTTTCCAGAAAATTGTCCGATGGACACTTCAAGGAAATAAAGCGGCAACCCATAAATAATTAAAAACAGCACATATGGCACAACAAAGGCACCTGTCAATAATAAACATCAAATCAATGCAATCAAACGTTTTAAACATAAACAAACAAGAGATCCACAGGTAGTATTGGTCACCTGAATAAAATTAGAATTATTCAAACAACAGCATGATAGTTCGCTTCAATGGGCGTGCGAGATTTTCATACCAAGATTACCATATTACTCATCGATTGACCGTTTTGTCTCAATAAAATGAATAATTTTGCATATCAAACACAGTATCCGGCAATGCCATGCACTAGAGGTCCTTAAGGAAGTAAGCTTCTGAGCTTTTGAGCACAACTACACAGAATCCCATAACTAAATATTTAATACTTTCCCATTGATACAAATATATTACACATCTAGCTATTACTTAATCTTATCCAGTTCAAAATTTTTGTGTCAATTCAAATTTTGAAAAGGTTTGATAGAGACTATATTTTGTTGCGGAGGGACTGAATAATCAAAAAGTTCTAAATCTGCATGGTTTTATCCAATATACCTTCTATCTTTATAGTCCTATACGTATATCTCATTTTAAAATTTATGATACAGGTAGGTGAGGCTTGGAACTATTGTAGAATCACTTAAATTCGTGGGCACCAATTTTCGTGGATTGCTTAAATTTTACAAGTTCGTGGGAATGTGATTTCGTGGATTTATATATTTGTAAGAAAGATAACTCTGGAATGTCTTAATTCGTCGAGGATGTAAATTCGTGTTTGAGGGGTACCCACGAAAATTGAGCCACCACGTATTCTAATGATTCCACAATAGTTCAAATATCGTAATTTATTAATTTGGTTGACGTATTTTTCGAAACGGGACACGTCACCGATTCTTAAATTTACTCTAAAATTCTGTGCAGAAATTCAATATTTTGGCCAATAATTTAATCCTCCACTAAGATATAATATGAATCTTGCATCAAATATTCCTAGCAAAAAAGAACAGCTGTTCTATAAATAGAGATATAATGAACACACCTAGAACATTTTGAATTGAAAAAAGTGAAGATTTTGAGAATATTCTTCTGCCACAAAATATTGTCTCTCGTAAATCTTTTTATTCGAATTTATGCACGTTTGCCTGTTGTAGTTTTTGGCAATGTATAATTCCAGTATGTTGTTCAAACAACTATAATTGATAATTTTTATATAAACGGATCTGACCAAACTCACCTCAAAAAAGCTGACGAGAGGCTTACCTTAAAGGGGAATGGAAATATTTGCATATTGTAAACAGATGTGACGTCACAATCAGGAAGGTGTGTCCATTGATGTGACGTCACAGTCGCTTTAACGTACTTCCCAGACATTCTCAGTGCGGACCCGGGTACCCTTTTTCTAGTAAATAGGGAAAAATATTAAAATATGTAAAGAGAGTATTGTAAACCTTAACATACCACCTCCATTTCTCATACACAAATACGGAAACCTCCAGATATTTCCAAGGCCGACGCAGTGGCCCACCATTGTCAGAATGTACTCCATTTTAGTGCTCCAGTGGCCCCTCCTCTCTATCATGGAGTCGTCCGAGTTCGCCTTCGTGAGATTGTTATCGTCCATCCTAAAAGATCTTCTGTATTACTACTGTGTTGTTACATGGGAAAGTTGATGGACGGCAAATTCAGAAAGATTGAATAAGAGATATATTACATAAACACAAGTCAGAATGGAAGCTTACAGATCATAAAAGACGATAACAAAAAGTTAGCAATCTCTCAAGTCCCAAAGAAAATACGAAACAAGAAAAGGGCAAACACGGACCCCTGGATACACCAGAGATGGGTAGGGGGAGTGAAGATCTCTCGTGTCGAGCGGTTACACCCGCCGTGAGCCCTATGTCTTGATCATGTAAACGGAACAATCCGTAGTCAAATCAGTGTGTGAAAAACGGCTTAACAATGGCTATGAAACACATTAGACAGCATTTGACTCAATGGTAGGTCATACTGTAAACAAAATTGTTTATACGACCATATAATTTACGAAATGCTGCCTTTAAACGTGACTGTTGAATCCCTGCAACAACAACTTGTCTGTAAGTAGCTTGCTCGATTCAAAACTGATCATACGCAGAACAAGCTCTTGCATATCGAATAAGTTGAGAGACATACACACCATATAGAGGTGATGTGGAATATTGCTACATAAATATGGGAAGTTGACGATGGAGAAGCTGAAATCGTCCCGTTTGTCATAAAGTTGAGTAGTTAGTTTGCCGTTAATGTCAATGTTCAATAAATATCAAGTACGAAGCAGAAATGGAAAACTCTGTGGTGTCCTTTAATTCTATTTCGTTGGGATATATTGAATCGACATATGAATGGAAATCATAATATTGATAGATAAAACGTCGTCAATATATCGAAATGTTTGCATTGAAATGGCCCACTAATTATATAGTATGATACGAGGAAAATTGAATTTTTCAAACGTTTAAACCCATCTTATTTTCTGTAAAAAAAAAGTACATCTAATCGCTTTGCTAACAACAGCAGCCATATTCATTTCCGATAAAAATAAAAAGCCGATCACGTAAACAGAGTATATGGTCAGCATAATCTGTTTAGATACTTTGAAATAAAAATGAGTTCAAAATTAACAACCGATCATTACCAGGAAGTTGTCTAGTAGTTTTGATAAATTTTTAATGCATTAAGATAGAGATCATATTAACGACCTCTGATGTAACATCGAACGCAAGACATACTCGCTCACGACAAAATCTCATCTAATTAATGTTCCCCTAAAGTAGTTGAGAGCAAATTGGTTTTCGTTCACAGCTCGTATTGGGCTTTAGTAAATATTTGAAGGTATGTTTGAACACAAATATGGTAGGAAAATATATAAGGAACTTTTAGATTTTGGATTTTTGAGAGGGATATGCAGGAATACAACGCTATGAGACCTCAGACATGCGCATTTTTTGTCCTCCATAAATCGAAGGTTTTAATAAGGGGTGGATCTGTAGCTCTCTGGTCTACAGTTCTGCAGCTAGTTGGACTTGTTTATTTCAGGACGCCTGCCTTATGTACGGCCATCATTACATATCCATAGAATTGAACTATTCATAAATATGGTGCGTTGTGTATTTTTTACTGTATCATTATTTCATTACCTGGCATTTTATTTTGCTTCAATCTTTACATTGAGAACAAACGTAACCTAGTGAACGACATAATGCCGTAATTCGGTGAACCGTCTCTACATGGAGTTGCACTCATTTTCAATTGTTTTCCATGGTTATCCAGTGGCGTTGTAATTGGCCATACAGATCACAGTAACCCACTTCAAAGATTCAGATACCCGAAGAGAATAAAAATAATCTGTGTATAACTACAACTTAGAATCAATTAAACCATGTCAATGGAGGAAAGAAAACACACAAGGTATTCACGTTAGTATTTCCCTCGTTTAGATTTGCGTGCTTTACATCCGATCAGTAGTGCGTTATAGGCAATAATTTCGTAAATCCATTCAATTATATGAAATGAAAAACATAAATGTAATTTGAATGAACGCCGATTTGGCAGAAATACCTCTGATAATAGATATCAGAGGATGTAACATCTCGTAAATAACAGTTCTAACCAAAAGTCGTCTTTCATTGATTCATCCACGAAAAAAAAGCATGGTCTTACATGTATTAGCACGTCTAGTGTATGGAGATGGGTTGATCTTATGAACCGGTTTTCTACTTCATTCAATATATAACGTTTATTCAAAAGTTTCTACATGAGTAGAAAAAATAATCTTGCTGTGACCTTCAATTCGACATTTAGATACATCTAATAATAATAATCATCATTTTCATTCATAAGTCGATTCGATAGACACCACTGAGTCTAAAATAGATGTTCGTGACAAACTAACAAGTTAGCTTAATGGGCTTTGGTTCTAGGGTATGGCCAATATTTAGTAATACATGTATAGCATATAAAATGGCGAAGTAACAAAGTATCAAACATTTGAAAGACTATTTTAAGTTTACAGATACAGTAACTAGGGTCTTAAAAAATTCCTGATGCAATCGAAGATTTACCACCTGAAGGTTTATCAAGTAAAGATTTACATATATTATTTGATGGAGGATAATTACGAGAACTAGTCATCAACAGATGGGATTTTAAATCCTAAACAAATTGTTTCTCGTGATCACAGAATGATTTCGAAGTCATGTTGACCCTGTTACGAAGAGATTTGCACGTCAACAATAAAGGGCGATGGGACGCTAAATCTGCACAATATGGTCAAGCAAATCTAACAAATACGAAAAGAATTTAACAGCTTTCTAATACGGACCTGAAGGTAATTGCAATTTTTTAAACCAAGGCGGAAGGGAGTGCACGTCAAAGACGCTGATACCAAAACTGTGGAAATACACAACGCACCCTATCTATGAATAGTTCAATTCTGTGGCAATCAACAAAGTTTGGGAGGTTTTTAGTCTTAGATGGAAGAAAACTTTAGAGGAAAAAGGCAAACGATTGTCAGAAATCAAAAGAAAAATTCCTCTTTCACACAAGGTTGAATTGCAAAACAACAGCTTAACATTGCATAAGCAGAATATGTATGACCTAAGATATATTCAGAATGAAAGCTAAATGTTACAGTTGATCAAGCTGCAAAAGTTAATGGCATATATAGATTACCCCCCACCCCGATTTTTGGTTTTCAGTTCCTGAATTCAGTACAAAAAGGAGTCCGCTTGAAGTTAAGGCAGTTGATGCTACGCATTTGTTCACATGACTCCGCAGACACTGCAAACGCGGAAGCATCAATGGAGTAAATAAAGCAGTAGCAAGAAAAAAAATCATTATATCTTTCTTGAACTGCTGGATCCAATATCTATAACTATGGTAAGGATTCATCTGTTTCTGAAACTGTTGAAAGAGAAATGTGAAGAAGATAAAGGGAATGATAACGAGCTGTGACCAATCATTCGCACGCTTTCAACAGACTAAAACAAGAGGTTGGGCAACCGGACCCCTCAGACAACCACGAGGTGTGGATCAGGTAGCCTAGGCGAGGAGTAAAGTCCCTGTCGACCCGGTCACACCCTCCGTGACCACTTGCTCTTGATCAGTCAACTGAAGTCAGTACGCTTAGTCAAGATCAGTGTATGAAAACGGTCCTCTAGCAATTGCTAGAGAAAACAATATGGCCAATTCAGACCGACAATTTGACCCAATGACAGGTCATACAGGCAAACTTGATTGTTATAACGGCCATAGAATTTGCGATATCCGTTATGTAAGCATAGCCAACTTTGTAAAGGATGTTAGAAAATGGTGATTAGAAATGAAGACCCAAGTACTCCCTTCCTAGGACAAAAGCTTTTGTCTGGTTTTGTGATGTAAGCAATCCTACTTTCCCCCACCTAGGTCATATGCGGACGGGATACCTTTTCAGCTTTGGGATGCATTAATGATTGACATCGGTGCAAAGTACCAGTTGTACTCACTAGCCGTGCAGAGATCGCATACCTGTGCTTTCAGTAGCATGATTTGTGAAACTTCTTTCTCAGAACTCGCAAGGGTTATATATTAAGCAATATTATGCGAGGAGTTCGCAAGGTTCATTGGTCAAACGATTGAACAAATGCATGGACGATACAAGGTAAGAAATAAAACAAGAGGCCCACAGGCCTT
>CAJDSM010032897.1:4477-26392 GCA_903981925.1 Ostrea lurida
TAATAAAATATTGAGGGGACACAATCTTCCTATGTCCAGAGAAGATTAACTTTAAACCATGTAACAAAGTAATGATAATAGTAATGATTGGTTTTTATATAGCGCTTTATCCACCAAAGTGCTCAACGCGCTTTACAGTACATTATTACATCGGCAGACCTTAACAATCCAGAACCTTCTCAATGCAAGCTGCCGTTAAGGATTCTGAAAATATCTTTTACTGTTTATAGCCAGGTATCCCTTTTACACTTGTGTGGAGTGAGGAGATACATGTACGTGTGAAGTGCCTTTCCCCAAGGACACAACGTCGGCCCTGCCACGGCCAGGACTCGAACCCACTTCTCGGTCGAGAGTCTGACGACCTAACCACTAGGCCACTAGTTATCCACTCCTTACGGTGTATAAGTGTTTCAAGTTTGATGCTTGCCAAACAAAATTTCCTCGTGATATTTAGCGGGCAGTATATTTCAATGTCCAACTTGACCTTTGACCATGCGAATGAAAAATACATGGGGATCATCTACTCTTAAGATGTACCAGTGTTTCAAACTTGATAATCAACGGATTCTGAAAATAACATTATCTCCTATGTTCAGGTTGACCCTTGACCTTTGACTATGTGATCGCAAAATAAATAGAATTCATTTACTTATTTGGATGTACCAATGTTGCAAGTTTGATGTTTGTAAAATAAGCAAAGGGTTCTCGGTGATATTTAGTGGAAACTATATTCCTGTTTTCGGTTTGATTTAACATACAAAAAGGCGAAGTTAACATTGTGTCAAACGTAATCATAATCCTAAAAAACATATACAAAATCGAGTGTAGGGCAACACGGACCTCCGACAAAAGCGAAGGTAGGATCAGGTGCCATGGAGGAGCAAGCATCCTCTGCTGACTGGTCACACCCGCCGTGAGCCCTTAGTCGAAATAAAGTAAACGGGATTACCCGTAGTCAAATCTAGTAGGAAAATGACAGTGTAACAAAGGGTATGAAACAAATCAGTCAACACGTGTCAATTTTTACATCAAAACCCAAATATCATTTATTGGCACTGGGCCAGAAAAGCTGAAATTTATATGAAAGCTTCCTGGTATAGTGGAGATTCAAATTTGTTCAAATAATGACCCCCAGGGGCCACAATAAGGGATCAAAGTTTTACATTTGAATATATAGGGGATTTAAAAAAAATTGTCTTTTAAAGACCAAACGAAACAATATTTTCCTGATATAGAGTAGAATCAAATTTAATCAGATCATACCTCCCGGGGGTAGGGTGGGGCCACACTGACAGGGTATCAAAGTTTTGCATAAAATGTTCTTCTCCAGAAGTACTGGGTCAGTTTAAAGGAAACTTGAAAAATTCTTTTTTAAATGACCACTGCTGAGCCAGGGCCAAGGTCACTCGGGTGAGCGATGTGACCCATGGGCCTCTTTTTTTTTTTTTTTTTTTGTATAAAAATATCCAAACACACCACAAAATATTTCAAAAGAAAGACGCCAAAAACCACTACTTTTTAGTTTTGATCCCGATCACATATTTAACGCAAACATCCAAGATCCACGAAATAAAAATAATATTTATACAACCAAATGAAAATTTTTGCGCGATGCATGGATCCGCCACCTAGCCGGAAGTAGAACTCTTCAATTGATTGCTTCGCGGACAATCCAAAACAAATGTGACGTCATATGTATTCATTCTCTGCATTTTGTGAGAGTATGAAGCTTTTAATGAAACATATAATGTAGATATGGCTGCTGATTCACCAAAGAGAAGTGTAAAATTGAATTACAATGTCACAAGACCACAAGCTTTCAGGTAAATATCAAAATGAAACGTTTGATTTGATGCTTTTGCGCTTGTTATGAAATATATGAACAATCAAAGTACATTTAAAAGTTAAATTGTTTGCATCAGTATTTACTATATATTAGGGTAAATTTAATGAGATATGTTTCATTAGCCTGGTCTACATTTTGCAGAATCTTCCAGATCCAAGGGTATAGAGGGCCTAAAGGTGGTTGTTTAATCATGCAGAAACTTATTCAAGAAGACAACAACAACACCACCACCCTCCTCTCTTACTTTGAAATAGCTTAAATATCTGTCTCAAATATTTAGTAACCGTAACTTTAGATAAGTGCATATAAATAAGTAATCTGGCTAGGGGGATCAAATATCCTACCTCCCAACCACACCCATTTACCTTATTGAATCCTAGTCTCAATTACATTGTGTAATGGAGACAATGGAAGACAATGTTGGGAGCTAGTAATTAGTGTATGTGTGTAGAAAACATAAATCATTCCCTTTCCTTTAAAATTTTTCATATAATCATTTCCCACATAAACAATTGTTGCAACTCAAGAGTGATTTTTTATTCTATGTAACATACCATTTCTGATAGTTTCATTTTCTCTGAAAGTAATTTATCCACATTTTCAAAGTTCATTAAATTAATATGATTGTCAGAGTGGATAATGCTTATTACAAATGTTTGTTCTAAATTTTATAACTCAGATTAATAGAATCCTTCATTAGTGCAAGTTTGGGACTCGGGGGAAATTCCACTGAGGGGATGAGATTCACAGTCTAGGATATGAGGCTTTGCCTATTCTACATGATAATATTTTCTCATGTTTTTTCCAGAGAGGATCAAGTTTGTAGCTTATCCAGTTTAATGCATAAACTCAGGAGATGTGAGAAGATTTAAAATCAACAAAATCCCTTTTTTAACTTTATACAAATTACAATTTAAACTAATTAGGTAGTCAGACAGAGCAAACCAGAAAATGGCTCACACCTATCAAAAAAAAGTGTCAACTCAAAAATCCAAAACTGTCCCTAGGACATTGAAGAAAATGGTAGAAAATATTTTACTTTACAATGACAATGAATGTAATATACTTCATGAATATGAAAATATATGACATAATCAATGGCATTGCTGTGCAGTGTAAGACAGAAAAAAAATATTCACAGATTGTTTCTCACATTTTCCCCAGTGTGAGACCGACTTTACCGTGAGACAGCCATGTGAGATTTTTCGATCTCACACTGCTGCGACGTCATTTCATTGTGACGTCATAATTCCCTATGATTACGTTACCAGGTGAAGCAAAACTTTTTATATTGTTTCGTTTAAATTTCAATTTGATATAGCTTTCTGGGGACAGTCTTGAGTTTTTAGTTTACACTTACAGTGTAAACCATTTTAGGTATGCTCTTTCTGCCTGTCTAATTAGTTTTTTGTTTAAAGTTCATTAAGATATTGATAATTGTAAATTTCCTCAAGGCTCCCGATTTTACGCACTAAATCAGTGAATAAAATGTAGAAAAATATCTTCATATTTACTCGTGTGGGATAGGGATTCCACCTCGGGACAAGATTCCTGTCTAGGACTCGGAGCCCCGTCCTAGACTGCGAATCTTGTCCCTCGGTGGAAATTTCCCTATCCACACCAGTAGTAATGAAGGATTCTATTAGTCTCACATGGGTAAGTTAGTCTTGCATTGGCAAGTATGTGAAAAATTTGAACCTCAATGGCAAGGAATTTTTTCCACTTACATTAGAAAGCAAATAAAAGCAGAAAACTTTATTATTTTCAGTGAAAAGAGTGTGATGGAGAGTGTTGTGGATTTCATATCAGATGTTGTTCCACAGGTGAGATAGTTAACTGTTAATACATGTAGTACATAGAGGATCTTGAATGAGTGCTTATGGCATATGAAATTTATGAAATGAGTTACCGGATTTGATATTTCCCGAGCCTTGGCGAGGGAAATATTTAAATCCGGTAACAAATTTCATAAATTTTATATGCTATATTTGAAGCACGAGTTTAAGATTCTGTTTATCACACAACGATCATTAACGCACAATTTGATTTACTTTCTATTTCACAAATCGAATTTTTGCTTTGTTATTGTTTGACGTCGTCTTTCAACGTCACAGTTTGAAGAAGCTTGAAATTTCTGTTAAATCCCTTGGAACAACCTCGGTGACAAAACAATGTCTTTTACCGTCGATGTTTACAGTTTCAAAGGCTGATGTGCAGATTTCTTTACATAGCGCAAGATTGATTGACCTACCTAATTTTGCATTTTTAAGAACCTCAGTTACAAGTCATATCGTTTTTTCCGAACCCATGTTATGAACTCAGAAACAGTACAGTTGTGTGATAATTCTTATGTTTATACTTGGTACTGAAAAGTGCCTTACACAAAATGTGACATTAAAATTCATCATACCTGCTCTGCATGATGGGAGTAATTTCTTTTTTTTATTCCTCATGTTAAACACTGTAATAAAAGATTTAGAACCCACTTCTGCCCTAGTCAGAGCTGCAAGAGTTTCTATGTGCCCATTGCATTAGCCTGCTAAACCAACAACACAAGTAAAGCAAATATCTGTAACACACTTATCTCAGTGATGGTGTGGGGTATGGCAACATTCAGAGAAATTTATAAGTAAGCTGTTCTGAAATCAGATTTTCCTGTTTCATTAGTATAATGTCAGGTCAATATTAAATGGACTCCTTGCAAGGAAAAAAATTCAACCCATGGTGAGGTACAATTGGACAATTTAATGCACATAATTTCATATCATACAATTACATGCATCTTCACAAGCCAAGTGTCCGATTCGCTTACTCTCATCTCCCAATGAGAGATGAGAGTAAGCGAATCGGACACTTAGCTTGCAAAGATGATGAACATGCTACACATTTATTGATTCAGATTCACCTTTAAAACATTTTCATTGTGCTAATGGATAACATTGAAAGTAGTTTCATAAATATAAACTTGTGTTCATGCAAAAAGAATAACATTTATTTTAACAAATTCCTTTCTAGGCCTACACTGGAAGCACGAAATCAGAAGATAAGGAGAGGATTCAGTGGGTCCACTTCGCCAATTCAGACATCAATGGTAATGAACTGATTTTGTTTGCAGGGTTCGACACTAACGCTAGTCCGGTAGCCCGAGGCTAGTAAATTTTGGCCCGTACTACCTAATTATGAATTATAAGTAGTACTGTTGACTACTATATAATTAAAACCCTATACTTGACGCTGATGAAAATGATGATGAACTTTACCAAATGAAAGATATTCAGGAACTTTTTAAATATTTTTGGACTTGATGTAAAAGCCCAGTGTTAAAACTTAAAAATGTATAATCTTGTTCATGTTCCAACTGTTGATATTATGGGAGAATCTGTAAAATAGAAGCTAAATTTGATCACAAAAATTTCATTTGTTTGTCTAAAAATTTACTGGAAATGCACGACATTTCATCCAGATTTTGAAAATTTCCCGGGGAGACCCCCGGACCCCACCAGCAGGAGGGGCAACCCCTCCTGCACTCTCCCCCTCGTCGCTTCGCGACTCGCCGGCTGCCTTGCAGCTGGACTATTTACCAAACACCAGGACTAGTTAATATAAAATTTATTAGTCCTCAGGACAAATAGTAAATCTTTTAGTGTCAAACACTGTATTGTCTTCTGAACTCTGTTATAAAATGTTACTTGGAAAAAATTTAATCAAATCCATACTGAAATTTTGTAGCTGCATGCTTAGGAAGAAGTTGTAGAAAATTACAAAATATTAGAATGGGATTTTAGAACTTGCTTGTTGTGCTTATTGATTGTGTTGTCTTGTAAGTGTATTTGCTATTTTAAATTATTATCATGATATCATCACATTTTCAACTTTATTGTTGATCATGTAAATAACAACAGGACTTATTGTTCCATTTTAAAAAGAGAATTTGATGTGTTTAATTTTCTGTGCTTGGTTATATATGCTTGGCTCACAAATTGATTTTGAAATTTGAATTGGCAGATGTGTCGTCCAATCCTGATCTCAACACCAATGAAAGTAAAGGGGTACCTCTGTTGTTGATATTGGGTTATGGAAATGGTGTCCAAGTGTGGAATATAGGGGTAAGAAAAATTATCGTTGTTCAAAGGAAAATCATTTCTACATCAGATTATGGGTTCCTTGACAAAAAGAATTTGATATTAGCAATGCAACTGTAAACAAATGCAAGTAAACAAGTCTGGTATAGATTTTGATTTAGATGCAATAATGTAGCCCTCTCTTATTTTCTTTATTCTGACGTTTACCGAAAAAAAAAAGAAAAAAAAGAGTGCTAAATTAATGCAGCTTAATTTTGATTCGGAATACTGTCGTGTTGATATGTTCCTTTAGATGCAACTCTGAATAAAGATTCATATTTGCTAAGTATACTGTTAGCATACAGCAATATATATTTTCAATCATTGAAAAGATGGATATTCATGCATCTGTAAATCTTTTTTTTTATCATAGACCAATGGAGAGGCCCAGGAAGTGTTGTCACTGAGACAAGGACCAATCAGAATCTTCAAAGTCTTGCCGTCACCAACACAAGGTTTACATACAATTTAATACAGTTGAACTTCGGTATCTCGAACACTGATATTTCGAATACCATGGCTATGTAGAAGTAACTAGGGAGTTCCAACCACTAATTCTTTAATTATATCACCCCCCGATATCTCAAATCTACTGACATCTCAAACTTTTTTTCACAGTTCCATCAAGTTCGAGATAACGAGGTTTGCCTGTATTTGCATATTTTCCACAATTTATGATATTTCGTATCTTCTGATTCCTAGGACTCTGATAGATATCTCGGGACATTTACTGTATTTTTTTTTATTTCAAAGTGTTACAGATATTTAGAAGAAATAAGAACACAGACATCTTACATCATGATATCATTATTTGAAAAAAACATGTCATCATCTTTGCTGACAGATTTACGATTAATTTGTGCTCTCTTTCAATGGAAAGAAATAAAATTATACGTAAATGTTTGTAAAGAAACAAAAAAGAGTTCACGAGCCTCTGAGTTAGATGTGTATTTGTTTACAGTGTTTGAGGATTGTGATCAGTTCCATTACAAGAGACCACTAGCTGTACTGTGTGATAGTACCAGGTTAGTACTGTCATAGATGGCGAAACGCACCAGACTGCCGGCAAAATCTGGTAGTTTTCCTGAATGTCCGATAAATTTCAGAAAAATACCGGACACAATGTCTGGTAAATTTTGAAGACAAAAGTAAATAAAATGCTCTTTCCCCTCCAAAAAATTACCATGTCCTGTAGTTTTTGACTATCTGCAGGACACAATGTCCGCCAGATTTTTGCGTGCTTTTGCCATCTCTGTTAACTGTCTTAATAAGCATTTCAATGTTATGTCTTTAACTACAGAGTTTTCAAGCCACCATAAAGTGTAGTCTAATCATGTCCATACATTTGTGTTTTGTACACCTTTTGACGTATGTCTCTTTCCTCATCATTTCTGATTACACAGGCTTTTTCATACCCATAATAAATGATACTGGATGTAAAACAATCTAAATGGTTTTTTTTCCATGACATGTATTTGATTGTACATAATTTTTCAGTGCTGGTCAGCCGTATTGCTCTGTGAAGTTTGTTTCTCTGAGGACGGGGGATGAAATTCATAATGTCAGTTTTAAAACACATCCTGTGCTGAATATTGAGTGTAACAAGAGGTAATTACTGATAATCAATTAATTCAGATAATTACAAAACTATACACACATTAATGTGCAAACAGAAGTAGAGAATAATTGGAGGTGCATGTAACTTTCAGATAATTATGAAACATGCACACATGCATGGTGCTAAAACAGAATATCTCATAATGTGATGCAGAATTGAGTTTGTATGATGTTGCAAAAGCTGGATTTGGTACCAAAATTTACTAGGGATATAATTTTCACTTGTATTAGATACTTGCTGCTCAACTGAAGAAATACAAGCTATATAAAGTTTGAGATTTCATTACTGGATGAGGCAAATTTTACATTGCCTGTAAATGTTGATGTTTATCCTTTACATCTAAATGGAATTTTTCAGTTTTGATATGTATTAATATATTTGTAACTCAGAAGAATTGGTATTGCCAAATTAAATATTCCCTATACACATGTTTGAATGTTAGTTCTTGAAATATTGTAGAGTGATTGTAGTGGCGTTTCAAGAGAAACTCAGTGTGTTTGATTCCTGCTCACTGAGACAATTATTCTGGGTTATGAGTAAGTGGTTTTACCATTGTTTTTCAAATGAAATAAATGATTTTAACAAGCAATCAGACAATATTAATTGTTAATTATTAAAATTTTATTTACATGTATTTTTGTGATCGCAAGTCATTGAATGGTAATACATATTGTATAAATCTATTGAGGATTACCATTTGCATTTTAGATTGTTTTCCTAACACTGGCCCAAATATAAACCCGATCGCTCTAGGAACAAGGTGGTTAGCTTACGCAGACAAAAGGGTGAGTGCCTTGCTCCTCTGGTACTGCTCAGGATATTTGATTTACTGTAAACTCATTTATTTTCATGCATTTTAAAATTTTGTGGTTTTGACTCAAATAATGAATTCATTGACATTAATTTTCGTTGATTTATAATTCATTTATGTATATTCATTCAAGTTTAAACATTTGTCGTGGGTTTATTTTCGTTGTTTTCATTCACCGATGAAAATAACGAAATAAAATAACCAACGAAAATTCATGACTTCACAGTAATGTACATAGATTAGAGTATGTATAGTTACTACATGCAACATGAAAACAGAATAATGTATCTTGAAACTTCTGGGTGAATGTGCAGTGTGTAACAGATGTTTTACAAGCTGGTGAACTTCTGGGTGAATGTGTAGTGTGTAACAGACTACTCCTGCATTGTTTTACAAGCAAGTGTACATAAGCTATGTTACAAATGTCATCAGATCTTAAGGAGGAATGCTACACCAGAGAAAATGGATGTGGTGAAAAAGTGGAGAATATGTACAACAATACTTTGAAATTGAAATCTTTTAAATTTACTATATTTGATCAAAGTAATTTGAAAAAAAAAAAATCATAACCCCTGCTGAAATCGAACCTGTGATATGCAGTTCAATAGTCAACGTGCTAAGCTACTGAGTTACTCAGTAGGCATTTAAATCTGAAAGGAATATTAGACAAATATTGCTGACATTTATATTTTCATCCATGTTTTTAAAGGAAGTCAGCCATTATGCCAATGTAGTATACCTCCTTAATCGTGTTTTGAGTGTAGAAAGGTCACATCATCCTTAATCATTTATATGCTTAATAATATATTAAAGTTTTAAAGGTGAAAAAACATGTACTTGTTTGTAAGATGTTTTGTTTTTAACCACTATTCCAAGATGGATCAATTTAGTTTTGAAGTTAATGTAGAGTGTTTTAGTGTTGTGATCGTTTGTTGACAGCTCGTTCCGGAGTAACATGTTTGATTGTTGTGATCGTTTGTTGACAGCTCGTTCCGATGCACCAGTCCTGTGGGGGTATGTCGGGGGATGGCTCTCAGTCCTACGCTGCCACAGTTATTAGTGCCGCCAAGGTAAACATTGATTGAACGTAAGCACATTGTTTATTTCCTGCCAAGTGACTGAATGAAATTGGCAGATCCTGATTTGAAATGTTATCTAAATATTGCTGTTTCTTTGAAGATTTAAAAAAAAAAAAAATTATGCATGTACACCATAATGGTTGGTTTCCAAGTGATATGGTAATGAAGGCCTTCAACGAAATTCAGTTGATGTTCATGGTTTTTCCTTTATCAGTATGTGTTTTACATCTCATTCTGGAGATGTGCAGACTGGGGAGTGACTGAAGGTGTTAATGAGAGAGGGTAATTGTGTATGAGACACTACCTGGACAAAGTGCACTTATGTCTAGAATGTTTCCTCATCAATACTATCGCAAACAACATTGATTTTTGAGTAAACAGTTTATAATATATTGTTAGTTGAAATATCGTAAGGCCATTAGATTTGGAGGTTCTATCTGCATGTAAGAATCAACTGTGATAGGAGCTACTGAAGTCACTGTATATTTGGCAGGGTGCATTCAAGGGTCTGACCATGTTTGGAGAAGCCATGGTTCACAGTGTCACAGGAACAAAGCCCTCCCCAGCACCAAAGAAATCCGACTCCCCTCCCCTGGACAACGGTCATCGACCAGGCATTGTGTCCATCATTGACACACAAACAGTCACTGGGGATCATGTAAGGAATCATTTTCTGAAGTCCATTCACTAATTCTAACATCTGTAAAGACAGAGTCAAAGCTGGAGATCAACACCTTGAGGTTTAATTTGTGGTAGATTTTCACGAGTATACATACCATGCAGTATTCAATATAGTGTGGATCCAAAGTATAAACTCAAAAAAAGATAAAGTAGATCAATATATCGTGAGAATGCTTAATAGGTTTATTTCATTGAGCGGTTTTGACCATAGGGCTGTCGTCATCCGAACAATTTTACATGAATTGAACTTATTTCATGAATAGAATAAGCAAATTAAAATTTTCACGATATGTTGGTAATCAGCTTTATTTCTTTTAAATTCTGACATCTCTTTGGTAGAAGAAGAATGTTGGATTAAACTAAGATATTAATTGCTGCATTTTGTTTACTTCGGAAATAAAAATAGGTGACAGCAATGTTTTCTTTCTCACAGAATCACACTGTATTTACATGTGTAAGTCATCATGGTAACAGAAAAAAGACATTTGTTTACATGCTGCTGATGATATAAATTATGATGTAGCATTACCTCCCTTTGTATACACTCTCTAATCTTTGATTTCAGTTCTGTGTGAGTGAGGACAATGATGGTGATGGACTGATTGCTCATTTCCATGCTCACGCTAACGAGCCTGTGTCTTGTATGACCTTTGACACCTCTGGAACACTGCTGTTAACAGCCTGTAAATTAGGTCACAACTTCCACGTGTTCCGAATCATGGCCCATCCCTGCGCCTCATCGATGGGAGCGATACATCATTTGTACACCCTCTACAGAGGAGAGACAACTGCAAAGGTTGGCTTCTTCAACTTTCATTATATTATGAAATCACAATGCATCAATGCAACTGCTTTTTGGGTTGTTTTTTTTTCGTGGAAATCTATCGACCGTGCCAGAAACAAAACTGTGTACACAAAAAATAATTTCAAAGTTTTTTTTTTACATTTGGAATACATTTATTTTCATTTTAAATTGGAGTTTGAACGAACATAAGAGGGTATATGATAAATTTATCATTACTACAGTAACTTGACCAAAAGAGTTGGATCACGACTTGTTCACAAGCGCGGATCATCAGATCAAACGCGACGCTTTGTGTCTCATGTGATCTGATTACCCACACCCATCAACTCGATGTGATCTGACTCCTCAAATCAAGTTACTGTAGTACTAATTTTAACCACAATATGCAGTCAGTTGATCTGTGGAGTACAAGTACATATACATGTACTTATAATATTCTGATAGCACTGTATTTTTTTTTAAAGAACAAAATGTTTAGATATGGTTTATTTAGAAACAAATGAAATTGTCGGTCTTACCTTCTTATGACATTTATTAGTGTAGGCCTGTTAATTTAATTAAGTAGGATAAAAGAAAACGCATATAAAACTGATGCATGCAGTACATTCCACACAATTATCATACGTGTACTTAAAGTGAAATCGTTGTGTGTAATATGAAGGACCCAGTTTTCATGGATAGCTGATTTACAATTTTAAACTTTAATGAAATGCACAATTTATATCAAGTGTCAGTGTACAGAATCCATAGTTTTGAAATTACATCTTGAGCAAATTAAAATCTTTACTTCCCCCCCCCCCCCCCCCCCCCCCCCCCCCCCTTGCTCTTCCCAAATTTTGAATGATTGACCTAAATTGTTTTTCGTTTTTTGGTCAGGTGATTGACATGTGTTTCAGCCATGACAGTAGATGGGTGACCGTCAGCTCTCACCGAGGAACGACTCATCTGTTCCCCATTACACCGTATGGAGGTACATGTCTCGTGACAGGAGATTATCTAAGGAGTTCGATGCTTTTATAAAATACAATTTACACTGTATATCTATGGTGCATTTTATAAATATGAATGATAAAAAGACAAGCATTTAACCCTTCGAAATGGAGTGGAAAGTGAACAACAAACATTAATTGTCATTGGTGTCGCGCTTTGTTACACTAACTCATCAACATTTTTACACAACAGGAATTTGTTATGGAAACTTGGATTTACTACTGTAAAGAGGAACATATCCGTATGGGATTTGTTTGCTCTGTATTCGCGGTCACATTCANTGCTTTGTTACACTAACTCATCAAAATTCTTACACAACGGGAATTTGTTATGGAAACTTGGATTGACTACTGTAAAGAGGAAACTATCCGTATGGGTTTTGTTTGCTCTGTATTCGCGGTCACCGATTTGCGGAAAATAAAACCCGACAAAGTGTTGTTCAAAGTACAGTATTTGGGGTACGAGTTCATCTATTCAAATGGTTTAGCACGAAATTTAAACCATCGTAAAATACCGAACAATAAAATCGCGAATTTTTAACCCCAGGAAATTAAAGCCTTACGGTATACTATTGGTATACATTTTCTATGTAACGAGCAATTTTTATTACATAAAACATTTGGGGACAGCCTCTTCTGTGTAATTAATATTTCATTTGACCCAGTCAGTACCAGTTTAACAACTCCTTTTTGTGTAATTTTCATTAGGCCCAGTCAACACCAGAACACACTGTAGTCCCCGGATTGTCAATCGAGCCAGTCGCTTCCACAAGAGTGCTGGGCTGGATGATATGGATCACAGTACTGGTAGAAATAGTCCAGTTCCGAATGCCTCTAGTAGTCCAACTTCATCAGGAGGTAGGTTCTGTGTCAATATATATGCACGTTTTGTCACAGTACATGATTTACAGATATGAATTGACAGTTATCACACAATTAATAGGTTATCTTCACCATAGTACAATTGAACCTCAATATCTTGAACACTGATATCTCAAATACCTATGTGGAAGCGATTTAGAAGTCCCAACCACTAATTTTTGAAGTAGTTTACCCTTGATGTCTCGAATCCATGGATATTTCAAAGTTTTCTCTCAGTCCCATTTAAGTTTGAGATAACAAGGTTTGACTGTATTTATTTATGTCATGCAGAATATTATCATAATTTAATCCTGTTAACTGAATTTTTTTGTAGGGCAGTATGACAACTATCCCAGCCTCCTGAGACACAACGCACTCAACAACAGCATCGGGAACCCCAGACTTCCCCCGTACCCCCACCCCATCACCGTGTATCCTCTGGCACAGATAAAGCAGCCCCTGATGGCAGGGCGGGGCAGTACTAAGACAGGAAGCCCCGCCCACACAGGCTCAGATAACTGGATCCTAGTCACAGCCTGTTTCTCCACCCCCCGGGTGTGGGTGGGAGGCTGTCCTAATCTATCTGTAGACAGGAGAGGTATTGCTATTACTGTGGAATCATTATAGTTTGTGGGGGACCAATGTTCGTGGATTTCGTGGGTCATTCATACCCACGAATAAACATCCCCACGAATATATTTCATTTTCCTTTTAATCTTTATAAATATCATGTCGTTCACATTATATACCAATTACCCATGAAATTACGTCCCCACGAACTAGCAAAATTTTTATTACCCACAAACATTGGCCCCCACGAATTAAAATGATTCCACAGTATATTGTCATTACTGATACAGTAGAACAAGCTTATAGCAAAGTGCTTGGGATGAATTATGTGGATTTACTGAGTGTGTGTATAAATACACGAAGTGCTGTAAATGGAGAAATATTTGTGTGGGTTTTATTTTCGCTATATTCATGATTATATTAACGATCGCGGAAATAAAGCCACCGCAAAGTGCTGCTCAGTGTTTTGGGATATGATTCTACCTCAGTCTATTTTGTATCTGTGAAATTTAAACCATCGTGAAATACCAAAAGATAATAATCACGATATTTTAGCCCCGCAAAATTAAAAGTCCTTTACAGTACTTGAATGGTAAATTGTTCTTTTATAGCATCAGTCCGTAAGGGTGTAAGATGGTAAATAGTATACAGTGGAGCCTCGTTAATCCGGACACTTTGGTTCCCAGCTAAATCGTCTGGATAAATGAAGCGTCCGGATAACTGAATCGCATGTTTTTGATCTTCATATGAGTAACCAATGTTTATTTTATTGATTTATAGTAAATTAAACACGTTTTCATTTAATATATCCATTTACTTTATTTAGATAAATAATGTTTTAACATGTACTTGCATCTAAAAGTACTAAATTGTTTATTTGATGTAATAAAAAAAAATTATCCAAATTCATGGACATTTATATTTAGTTGATTTTACGTTGGTATTTTTTTTTTTTTTCACACTAGCTGGCAGGGATTTTCACTCGTCTCCATGTCGGTAGCACGGGCAGCAGTAGCTGACCAATTTCTTTTTGCATGAGTTTATATTTCATATCTTTAATTGTGCAAGCCCCAGAGGTTTGACTGTATTATCTATTCCAATTGTAGAGGGTAAGAGATCAGCAGACTCCCTGTTTCTGATGAGTCAGACAGGAACTTTAGTGGAATACGTGCTGGATCCTAAACCCAAACAAGTGACAGAGAAAATAACTGATGGCACTCCGCTGGATTTAACCATCACTGGGTATACACAGTGGCATCTGCAGAGGCAAGTCTTTAATTGGTCGCTGGCTCTAGGTGTTTGATATGATACTGCGAATTTAATGGCCGTACGTCTGAGTATATTTTCTATGATAATCAATTTCTGTAACATACCCAAATGTTGATGAGTTTANAAATTTGATGGCCGTACGTCGGAGTATATTTTCTGTGATAATCAATGTCTGTAACATACCCAAATGTTGATGAGTTTAATGTTTAATAATAGATAATAAATTGACCTCTAACCAAGTTCTGTTTCCAAACTAATAAATGTGATATAAATCTTCATATTCATTTAAAAAGTGTACATACATATACACATTTAAAGTAAAATACAGATCAAATTTTGAAAATAATGTACTTACATTTATTTAATACAGATCTAAAACCTCAGATGAAGTAAGGCCTCCCCTAGTCAACAACAACCCCCTGTTTATGGCCTCTGATGCTGTTATGACACAAAGACCTTCATCCTGCTCAGGTGAATAACTGTATCCTATGACTATGATTGTTGATCAATTTGGTATCATCCCCCACATTCTCAAAAATACATGGACATGTAGGATCAAAAATTGAACATGACCAGAAGCATCATTTTATTGCATTATAGTCCATGTGACATTTTGTGGAGACGGGACACCTGTGTGGTCAGGCACATCATGCAATGGAAGCCAGGAAATAGCTTCATAATGTTTTATTTATAACAAAAGAGCATTTGAAGATGGTGACAGAGAGTAAATAATATTATGGTATAAACTGAGTGTTGATGAGCAAAAATCTTCACTAGGCTAGGGTTTTTCGGTCCACTCTGCTCCCCACAAACAGGGATCGGAGTGGACCGAAAACCCTTGGCAAGCAAAGATGGCAAAATCGTGAGTGCTATACTCTGAGTGACTTGCACATAAAATAAGGGATAGGTGTATATACCGGTACATTTCAGCATGCAACAATTTGAAATATCTGCTTTATTTGACAGAAGGCAGTGATCTACTTCCTGTAACCAGACAAGATTCCAGGGATAGTCTGACCTCAGAGCAGGAAAACAGAGTGGTGGATCAAGAAGAATGGCTGTCTCAGGTAAAGAATTAGGTCCGAGTAGTTTTACTGTATAAACTGGTAACAACAATTACTAGGGATGTCAAAAATATCTACCATCTCTAATCCATTAATATTCAACTATACTGCGATTTGTTTAATTGATAGACATCGGTCTATATATGCCTAATATGTAAGGGTTGAAGGACACCGGCAAGTTTTTTGGTTTTTATCCCCGTAACAGTTTCTGGAATATATTCTGCTTCAATAATGAATATAACATAAGTCTGCCAATAAGGGGGCATCAATTAGTACAATATTTCAAGATGTGTAAGTATTTCAATATACGTCTCCAGATTCAAGGTGAAAAAATTCTAAAGCAATTTGCCTATTAATGTTGCATTGTGGTTGATTTTTTAAAAGAAAATTTGTTTACCATGGCGCAACAATTATTTAATAAGTCCTAATATATTCAAGGGGCAATTCATCCCGTCCTATTCATGCCAACAAAAAAAAATAAGATTTAACTACTTGAGGACAAATAATCAGTCAACATTATAATGTACCTTAAAGCCACCAAGATCAATCTATATTATAATCGATGTACCTACTATTACTTAATCGAAAGAGAGGTCGACCATACCAGAAAATACTTAATGCCTCGAGGTAACAGAAAACGGAACACACTTAAAGCCCGTTTTGCGGAACACTCATTTAATTCTTACTGAAAAAATGCTATTTTTTAACGAGAATACATATACCACTATGAAACATTTAGTTCAATGTATCGCACCTTACCCCAACCAAGGAAGAAGACGACTGGTGTTATGTCAAGGGCATACTGGTAGAAATATCCCTACTGATGGTATGCTAATAAAGTGATTTCCTGGGCGAGGAGGGTAACTATATTACTCAAAGATATTAAGTAGTAAACACATTGTTATATGTAAACTCAATCCTTAGTGCGCTAATCTTGTGACTACGTGAACTATAATTGATTCAGTTGACAGGTGAAATCATAAGCCTTAAAACGCAAAGTGAGAGCCCACCATCCGGAATCCGCCTTCCTGGGGTGGGGGCCACAATTCTCCTGGGTCGAACGACGTCACCCAGGAGAGCGTGTCCAGATATATTCCACAGTCCGGGTCCTCTCAGTCCTTTCTCAGAGCGAATGCACTGGTTCACAGAGTCCAGAGGTCACACCCTGATCAAACCATTTTGGTATATCGATCACTCCCTGAATCAAGATTGAGAGTGGAGCCTCGAGGAGTCTTCACGTTAAAAGATACCTGTCAAGATCTACCAGATTTGAAATTTCTTTCGTATTGTAACAGCTCACCTTAATGCTGTGCGCGGATTGAGGAAGAAAAAACAAGGAATTGAGGAAGTCTGTATGAGAATTTTCATGTTTCCTTATTAGATAAAAAAAATTTGGAAACCGGTGCAAAGGCAATCATTAAAAGTGTGGGATTATGGTCCAGGTTTTTTTGTTTGAACATTGACGCTCGAGTAGCGTATTGATCGAACAAAAGAAGTTCATATTTTTAGTAAGAGAATCCGTACCGGTAACAGGACACTAAAAAATCATACCTCTTATGTCATTTCAGTGCAGATCTATGACATGTTACAAGTTCTATTTTCTGAGGAAGACATCCTACCGTAGTTCTAATTATTAGTACATGTATTTTAATTTCCATCTTGTAACACAAGCCACTCGAAATTGACTGTTCATTTTGAACTTTAAGGAACATTCCATTTGTAAGCACGTATAGATCTACACTTGCTCTTTTTTATTCCCACTACACGACGTCCTAGCAGGAAAAATGTAATGTACAATGCCATTTGACAGTATTTCCATTGTATCCTCACTCTGTGTTGAAACTAAGTGCAAATTCAGGTCACCACCCTCATGAAAGATCCTTATTTTCCTCGCAAGTTTTCATCAACTAACGTTAATGCAATTTTCCTAGACATTAAATTAAGACCCATGTATTCTATAGGAGATCAGTAATTGTTGCTCAGTGTAACCAAAGAAATCGCAGCTCAAGCCAGAACTCTAGTCCGTACCATCCGTCCTAATAAGTCTCAGGTCCCCTGCTTACAGACGAACAAGGAAGTGACTCAACATCGTCCCCTTTCCAGGAAGAGGCTAATCCACCACCCCAAAAGCGTACACTCATCAGTATGTGGGCAGGATCAGTGCTCTACAGGCAGAAGACCCAATAATTACACTGGGGTTTAAAAAGACATTGGACCACTAAAGATTCATTGGTGTATGTTAGTTCGAAGTACTTTCTGATAGGAAATTTGGTGAAAGAATACATGTCCGTCTTTGAAATCCAGGTAAGTTTGAAGTCAGTAGAGCTCTCAACTAAACTCATGTGTGGCATATGGTCATATAGCAAAGTTGCCGCGCAGAGACGTCTATGCGGTTGCTTGAAGCAACCAAAAAGGATTTGAAGAATTAGATGAGAAGATGAAGGAAACTATTTGGAGCGGAGAGGCCCATCTTTAGAATCCTCCAATGACAGGAGGGGGGTCCAATCATCTAATACACATGGTCGCTTCAGAACCTGTGTGTTGTATCTTACCGCTTGACCATTTCTCTCATATCGCTCTAGTGAGTTATTCATGAATAGCCCGCATTGCATCAAATGTAGGGCTGTGTATTGGTATCTCTTAATCGCCCATTTTGGAAGCCGTATTAAGTTAAAAGGTTAATGATCATTTTTCAAAGTGTCCGGCAATAATATTGCAATTATTTATTTTTAACAATAAGAATATCAACGATGATTTCGTGTCTAATTTTTTCACCTCGACCTTTATAGGTAAATTTCTATGCAGAATTAATAATAAAAAAAAAAAATAAGAAACGAACATTCTTCCGTGGAATAAATTATAAGTCAGTTGCACAAATAAAAAGACTAAGCTTGGCTTAACTCCATTGACTCTGTTTGGAAGTAAGAAAACTATGTCTTAAGTGTTTAGAAACAATCACAGATATGCTCATCGAGGAGCCCAATCAAGATAATAAAAATGTCAATGTTTTGATGCCGAAAGGATATGAATCATTGATCCAAACTATTAGAGATTAGAGAGAGCAGGAGCATCTTCGCACAATATATCACCTGATTATTTTAAGAAAGATTATGCCTATCACAATACAAATATTTTGTTATTAACCGAATCAAGAGCCCGCTATATCATGATGATTGTATTTGGCAATGTAATGTAACAAAGTCATTGGATCTACCCTCAGCTTGCTGTATATGAAATATTCAGATGGTGTATTGATATCCTTTCTAAATATACAGCGTTTTTGTAACAGAACACAGTGGAAGAAATAGGATTATTTTTCTAACTGTCAGCTGGATCAAGTGAATAGTGCAATTGGTCATGTTTCTAAAAGCATAACACAGATAATTACCCAAAGCTGTGAAAAGAACCAACTGCATTGCAATGATACTAAATGAAATATAATTATAGAAATGATACACAGGTTGAGTACTATTTCTTGATATTAGAATTTGTTTGCTGATCTAATCTGATTATGATCCATATTGGGTTTTTTTTTGTTTTGTTTTTGTTTTGTAAATCTTAAAAGTTATCCAAACAAATGGTAGCCGGATACTAAACACAAAGTTCGTAAGTGGGGATAACATAAAACTACTTCCTTATAGGCTCACCCTAACCAAAGTGTGTGAACTTGGGTAAAGCTGCTATGGTGCATCAAGCCCATATTTATGGGTTTGTCTAAAGCATGATAAAGTGGGTAAGAGGAAATTGAGGAAAACGTCCTTGTTGAATAGTGGGGTCTGTTTCACCTGAAACTGTCTATTGAAATATGAAAATCTTCCTTTGGATCCCCAATGTAGAAATGGATGCATTGCAAAATAAAAAACATAATTTGGGTTAAAAAGGACCTTGAAGTGCATGGTTGAGACAGTGGCAATATGATAGGTAATACACAGTGAGTCGAGCATCACTATCAGCAAAGACCACTATTCCGTTTTTTCTGTCTTCGTACTTGCTTCCAGAAATAGCAAGTTAATTGTTTTATGGTATAGCGATCATTCATTTCAATATCTAGAAGAATGTGATTTTTTTAAACCACAATATTTTTTAAAAATAAAGATAATCCCCCACCCCCATCCCTGGAATAATAATATAAAATAGGGAAAAATTTATTACTACGATGAGAAGTAACATCTATGGTTAAAAGTAGGGACTAACTTTGTATGATTTTATAGATTAATTTAATGATTCATCACTGAGTCACTCCAGCCAACAATGTTTAGAGGGGGGGGGGGGCCGTTATATTCTGGATGATAAGAATATCATCCTCGTCATTTGTTCTGTCCGTAAAAGGATTTCGCTGAGTTAGAATTATCATAATAGTGTTTCATGCCCTAATCGTCTGTACTTTAGGCTTTTGCCGCATTATGCCACTATCAATTTTGTTGGCAAAAGTCCGTTTTGTTCAAAAATTTGAATGCAAAACTTGGTACATAACGTCTTACACTGCAGAAGGGGTTCAACCTAATGTTGTTTTATATGTGATTTTCCCTTTCCACTATGATAGTTAATCAAACACCTTTCGGGGTACGTATAGATCTAATCAATACCACGTGTTCTAAGAAGTCTTGTTTGGACTCTGATGGTAGTTTATTATATCATTTTAGGGTATTGATGGGGGATAGTAGGTAGGTCATGATCCAGGTTAAATGAGAAAGCTAGATTAACCATGCCATAAATAAACCTCTACTTTTATATTTGCCCTTGGATTGTCCGAACCAGTCGGGCGTGAGGAGGATTGACGTTATTGTTTTTTTTAGTCACCTGTCCGTGTCATTCTCCTCCTCTTGTCTGAATACTGGTCTTAACCTTGGCTTAAAACTTAATTTTCGAAAATGGTATAGCAGTATAATCTTATCATGTTGCCTCTGAGGACAATGTACAAACTGGGGTTTGACATAGCATTCGGTCTCGTTCCCTGTATATTCCACATGTAAGTCAGTATGAGCAACTAAATTAAAATTATTAAACAGAGTGATAAATTATTCTAGTAGCCGACTGTCCTAGCTTGTGAGTCCGATGAATCGTTATAACCAATATTTGATGCACGATTGATATGATCGGTTTTGCTGCACTAGCAGTTGTACTATGCAATTCATCCATAGCAATTTATTTTTGATGTTAATTAAAAATTTAAAATATCTCGTAGATCAAAACGGAACAATGTGAGTTTACCCAGGCTAGAGGTTCCCGCATTTTAAAAAATAAACTTGTCTAAGCACTGAAATGCAGAAAACCTACAACTTTCCGACAGGAAATTTGCAGGGTGCGATCACATGGACATTTTTTGGAAGGACTTCTACCATTCTTCTTACATTTATAGCAAAATTAATTTAACGAATGGGAATAAGGGGGAGGGGTCCGACCCCTACAACCCCATCCTCCCTTGAATCTGCCACTTGAATTCGTAAATAGCAGATAAGTTGTTCATAACGATCCGTTATATGGACGAGGACATCTAAAGTCATCCTGGGGTTGGGAGAATCAATGGTCTGTGGGTACGCAGATGACTGGTAGGTCCAAACCTGCCGACCGGTAAGAGTCTCTGGCAGTAAGAAGACATCGGCAATGATGGCAGCGTTGCCACGGGTGAATGGCTCTGTTCTTCCTGGCCTGTCTGCGGTTCTCAGAACAGCGATCCCTGTTGCCTGCATGCTTTGGTACCCTTGTGTACAGCTGAGCCATGCCCTCTGTTTGGGCTGCCTGCCCCACGTGCCAGTTTTGATGTTAAGGCTTTCAGTGTGGTCCATTAAACGCTTCTTCCGGCCGCCTTTGGGGCGTTTCTCTGCTGTAGCTGCGCCGAACAGCAGTTTCTTGGAGATGTTCATCTGGCATGGAATCGAAGCAGATGCTGTTGCCACTTTAAAGTATTCGGACTGCCTTTCGAATCTCATCCAAGATGGATACAGGGCGTCATGGTCTCTTCAACAGGGACTTGGGGTAGCCTGTTGATGGCATCATCGTTGGATAGTGGAAGTCCTGTTCCAAGGACGCTGTCGAAATGTTCTGCCCATTCTCTCCAAAACCTTCTCCTCTGTCGGTGATAAGGTTGACCAATCAGCGCCTGAGGAGGGGAGACAGTGATCCTGAGGTAAAGTAGGGCCATAGACTTCCTTCAAGCTGTCGAGAAGGTGGCTTCATGTCCTATTCCTGTCTGATCTCTTC
>CAJDSM010032900.1:576-12091 GCA_903981925.1 Ostrea lurida
ATTGGAATACCGGTATTATCACACAGCCCTAATACTTATCATTAGTGGTAAGTCTTCCTGGGAAGACATGTGTTGCCTGCCTACTTCTTTTCTTTTGAAAAATTACTTCATCATTTAAAGAATCATCATGGTGGAAAAGAATATCGAATTAGAATTTTTTGTCAGAATTTGGTTCTGTTTAAGTTTACCAGAATGACAATGCATTCTAACATGATGAATTACATGAAAGATGAGATATTATTATGAGATGCCATTTGTGGGAGATTCTATCTGAAATGAGACATATTATAAAATAATATAACAAATAAGTACCAAATTATTGTATGCACCAGATGCGTCATTTCGACAAGTTATGTCTCTCATGTGATGCTCAAAACCGAAATATTGAAATCCGAACATGAAAGTAAAACTTTATAAAAGTGATCAATGTAGTGCCAAAAGATCTAATTTTTCTCAGGCCCTCAATCATTACTTTCTGACAAATCTGTCTCTTTTAAAAATATTCTATTAGTTGCTTCAAACAGGAAGTTGACATGCGGCTGATTGGAAACTGCGTTACACGATACAATTAATTGCATGTCCATACTGACACGCTACAAGGAACTGTACAAGGAGGGAGAAGGAGAGGCAGGCAGAGAAAGAGATGGGAGGACAACATCACAGAGTGGACCGGAAAGACACTGAGCGACAACTTGAGGAGGACAGAGAACAGAAAGGGATGGAGAGAACTGGTTGCCAAGATCAACAGTGGTGCCCCAACGGTCGTCCCGACCAAGGGATAGGTGAAGGGGGATAGGTGACTGACGCGCGCTCTGTGCCAAATAAGATAAGAGATAAATTTATTCCAATTTTGGGCCCCAGAGGGCATAATAGAAGTAACAGTTCATAAAGAAAGAAATGTCCCAAAAAAGAAGTGGGAAAAGTTACAATATCATGAAATCACAACCTACATGTATGTGGATGCAGCATATTGGGAATTATAACATGGGGTGTATATCAGGAGGCTGTCCTGTGTGGTTCCATAGAAAAGTGTGACAGAAATTTTTGTGACACCAACTCCTGACGCCGCCAGACGACAGATAGTGATCCCTATATATTGTACGTATCAGCTAACACAGGCAGACAACACAACAACACACCTACCTATATACTGATCAGCTTCAGGCTTGTCGCTCTCCGCTCGTCGTCCACCTTTAGTTTTGTATTTAGGAGGGACTGGCTGTTTCGTTAGTTCCCACTCGGCTCTCTCGAGCTTGAGCCTGAGCATGATCAACACTTTCTCGATCACTCCGGGTTTAGCCACGACGACATCGCGGATGACGTCTTCACCCAGTGTAAAATTCAGCTTGCTCAGCACTTTCCTGAATAAAATAAGAATTTCTTCAGAACTTCCAAAAAGTGGATTTACATACATGTGTGTGTAACTATATGGTATCTTTAATGCATGATCTAGCATTTTACATGTATTTCTTTTTTTTTTACAATAATAAGTTGAAAATATTAGATATATCACGACATGCTAAACATCTACTATTTTGACAACACATTTTAATTAAAATCTTATGAAAATATCTATTTTAAAGTTATTAATTAATTACTTATTTACCATTGTGGAATCATTTGAATTAATTTTATAATTTTGTTGAATGGTAAATTCATGGACACAGTCAATGGTAGCGCATCAACAGAAATCAAAACAGCTAGTGTATCTCGCCGAGGTATTTAATTCACAAGATAAATGCTTTAACATAACACGAGAAAATGGACTCCACAATAGTAACTGTACGTGTGCTAAATACTGCAGCTAATAGAGTACAATAAAACCAGCCAGAACGAGGAATGTGAAACACAAACGCCCCGGTAACTGCAGTTCACGAAAGTATGTTATGCCAATTACGCTAGAATTAGGACAATCTTAATTATCATTATTAAATATAACATTTATGATCATTTCTCCTAAATATGAGAAAACCATTTTGAGTCTATGGAGTGTGAAATTTTTGAGGTAAAATTTGTTCAAAAAATTGCATCTGCAGTTTGTCTCGATTTTAGCTGGTTTAAAGTATATGATTATTTATTATATACTTTAAATCCCATCTCCACTTTTTCCTTTAGAAGTTTGCGGACCAATACCACATGATATTGGCCCGGAAACTTTTCGGCCCACAAGCTGACGTCATAATTGTACAAAAGTGGAGGATTGATTGTGACGTCACAATAAGAGCACATTTCTTGATGTTGCTGTAAAAATGCCAAAGTTTCAAATTTTTTCCGGGTTTTTCATCATTTACTCGGTCCGTCTACATGCCAAAAAAACATGGTCGTCACATTTTCCCATACAAATTAGTCTATAACCTATAAGTATTTAACCTGCTGAATCATTTATTTTGGTAATAATACAGACAGATGGACAGACAGACAGGACAAAAACCAATATATATACCCATTGAATATTGTAATCTATAGGGGCATAAAAATGCATGTTTTAAGAATGATGGAATGAAAAAATATATAGCGTTGTCTCCCTTGAATGATAGAACAGGATACTACAAAATAAAATCCCAATTCTGGTGTTGCTTTGTATACCTGTATTGATTATATACAGTGTTGTTTTGTAATACAATGGCATAACAGACATTGGTTATGAAGTCTCTTAACCCAATTATCACACTAATCACAACTTTAGTGGTTCTGAAAAAATTGACCTAAACGCACATTAAGTTGTTTCCGTAAATGTTGTAGTTGATCGATCTATTTTCATAATTGGGATTTTCAGTTTTTAAAAAAAGCTGTTATTTGACATTCCTCATCAGACTCATTAAGTTTATCTTTTAGTGATGATTGATATAAGAAAATGAGAGAGGAAAAAATGATTGGATAAGAAATTTCTCAATCGTATAAATTTTAATCAGCAGTACAGAGAAAAACTAAATTAATCAGCATAAAATGATAAGGATAAGTAGATTCCTTCTACATCGTCATAATTAATGGCTGACTTCCTTTGGAAATATGAATGAATTAAAATATCACTATCAGGGTTATACATCAATTCATTTCAAAATTAAATGACTGGGGTATAGCTCGATCAGTAAGTTATCACGTTGCCTTCTGATCTGCAGATCGCGGGTTCGATTCCAGCAGCTAGGGGTTTTAACATTTTTTTCAAATTGCTTTCTACTAAAACTGCAATTTTTTTTTTACGAAATTGAGTAAATTTGAAACTTATTCTTTTCAAAATATTCTTTAACATATCCTCTATTTTTCATCCACGTCAAATTTCTCTGGTGTAGCATTCCACCTTAAACCAAGTTGAACATTGGTTACGATATAGCAAAAATCATTCTGTGTAATTGTTGTGCAATTAATTATAAACATACTGGTCAATTTTATTTTAGTTTAGATCTTTTAAGAAAAAAAAATGCAGTTTCCAAATTTCCACAAAAATACATTTACAAATAAATGTCTGCAATTTAAATTAATTTGATGATAAAAAATCTGCAATCAAAAAACTTGAAGGAATTATAGACTTTTATGTCATAATAAAAATTGTCTTATTCTTTTTATGAAAGGTACATGTAGTTGCAAATATTTAAATATCATGATATAAAATTATCTCAAATAAAATGCATAGTTTACACAGAATTGTGAATTCTGAGTAATATATCAGAGAAATTTGTGGTGCTTTTATAATTTGAATAATGTGGACAATCTGTAACACACATAATAGAGTTCTTTGGTGATATAAAACTGAGAAAGAATATTGAAAACAGAATACGTGTATCAAAATAGTAAGCATCGATCATCAAAGCTTAAGGTCATAGAAGTATTCTGTGATTTTAAAATTTCAAAACATTTAAGCAAAATATGCACTTTCAGGAACACTATAATTATAAGAGAACATTAAGAAATTGGAATGAATAAAGACATACTGAAATTTACAAATTTTGAACTTATATTGAAATATGGGTACTCTGAAATTGTAGAAAAACAGGGGCATGTCCAGAGCCATGTTGTACAGAAAGAATTTCAAATGTCGACTTTGACCAGCGCGTCTACATTGTGGATGTTACCTGTTGAGGACTTTCCAGTTGAGTAATTTTTTTTGTCCGTAGCACGGCTGCCAGAATAGTTGTGAAGCTCCACCAGTGTTGGAAAGTTTATTTTGAATGTCTCAGCTATCAGCACTGAAAGTCAATCAACAGAATCTAAACTCGAGATTTCAGGGAGTGTGCTCAAAGTACAGACAGCAGAGAGAAAGTACTGATAACACAGTGATGTTTCAATCACATTTCATTGTAAAATTACCACAATAATTTCATAAACTTAATTATTGAAGCTAATAAAGTTATTTGAATATACACTGTATACAGGTCATTTCATCGTTATTTTTTTTCAAATAAATTTTATTTTCATTTTTTACGATCACCTACACTCGGCAAATGCCTCCTTCCCCCCTCCCCCTTCCAGTTTAAATTGGAAATTAAAAAGAGAAACAATTAATTTTGCAAACTGATGAGGGCAAAAATTAAATGGGGTTAATATTTGCCTGTATACAGAGTCCTTTATAATGGTAAATTGGAAATCAGTAATTTGTGAATCTAAGTTTGGAAGTATTAATTCTATTTATAATTCAAAAAGTTTGCTGGCTTTGCATTTGAAACATCTCTGCAAGAGTATATCACTAGCAAACACTGACACACAACGTACATACACAGCAGATAATAGAATATTCATCATCTGAGGAACCCCTCCGCTTCATCAAATAGACAACTATACATGCATCACTTAGGTTTGGCCATTGATTTTTGAACAGTTCTAAAGATAGTCCTTAAGAAATTGTGAACAGTTTTCAATCTCTTTTTGTGGGCTAGGGGAGGGGGGGGGAGGGGGTGCATCCAGATGATGAATGTAAGAATGATGGAGATGCTGTAGTCTAACTGACGAAAACAAAGCTGGCTGTGGAGTGTGTGCCCCGTGTACCTGTTCAGGACCGTCCAGTTGTCCTTTTTAATACTAGCCGCACTGGCCGCAGCTGTAGTTGTGCATTTGAATCAACTTTGGTCTGCAATGCTGGACAATCTCTCCGCAACCAACACTACAGCACAATATTAAGTATTCACATTCAACTTCAGGAGATCAACCAGTTGTGTTTTAACAATGCACATGAACATGAAGAACTTTAAAATGGCGCAAGCAAGTGTTAATCAATGCATGCAACACTGTGCTTCAATCATGCTGCCATCCCCGAGCAAATACTTATATTCATCTACATCCATTCACAATACGTGTTAGTACAATGATTTTTTAAGGCCCATTTGGGGTCCAAAATTCGACCCTTTCCCCTCCAAAAATTGCCCCATATTCACAACATTTAGCTTGAATTTTTTCCATTTAATTAAATTAAGAGTGGAAAACGCATTTTGAAAGAAATGAATATTCAATGACGATAAGATATCACAGGACAGAGCTATGGGAATGAATGATTTGATACAGGGTTGGGCGGTAAATCCACCCCTGGTATTTACCGCTGGCATTTACCGGTATTTACCGGACTGGCAAATAAGACTCAAGTGGCAAATTAACGGCAAATACTGGTCAATTGAACTTTTAAAGTAAATGTATAGCTTCAACAATTCAATATGAAACAAAGAAATCTAAAGTAATTCTCTATCATATATAACATTAAAATTGATCTAAATCAAATTATTCACAGGATTAAATCCTTGGCTGAAAAATTTTAACAGTTGAATCTTGATTTTAACCTCCTATGCAAAAAGATAAAAAGATTAAACAATTTAATAACATGGATAAAGTTAAACATACATCACTGGTATTAATCTACCTGTGCATAGTCCACCTGGTCTAGTTATAGAAAGTCATATCGGTATAAATTGTTAAAACAACAAGTTTCAGGAAACTGTCAATTCAGGGTGGGTTAGAGCAAGAACTAAAATGAGATGAAAGCAATAAAATATCACAAATTATTTTCTGTTCCACCCAAAAATAGGAAGTTGAAAGGAAAAAGAGGGGTATCAAGTAAGACATGAGCTATGGTATGGTTTCAATTCTCCGATACATTTACAGCAGTAAGACACAGCATACACATTCCAATATCACCATAGTTATTCAGAATGAAATCCAAACATCCCATTTGAAATTTCTTCAGTGTTGTTGACAAAGACAAAGAGTGAAGACCAATGCGCATGCTTGACTGCCCAACAGTTGTAAGAGCTAAGACTCTAAAACTTTATTTGAAGTGTACAGCCACAATTACAAAAACACCTAAAAATAATTGTGTAATAAATTTAAATTAATAAGTGTAAAGTTAAAAAAACCAAGCTAAAACTCATAATTCCAGTATGAATAGGAATAACTTCAATCTTAAGAATAAAATCTATTGACCAGTGTAGTTAAAACTTACCAAAGAACAGTTAAATATATAAATTCCAGAGTGGTTATTCATTGAACCAGTATTTGCCGGATTTACTGGAATTACCGGTAAAATACCGGTATTTGCCAGCGGCATGGAAAATATGGATTAAGTGCCGGCATTTTCCAACCCTGTTTGATAGGTTCTAGTACATTACAATAATTGAAAATTAAAGACAATAATATTAATGTTTGATGACTTTAAAACATTTTACGATAAAATATGTTTTCCCATTGACTTATTATCAGGAAATAATGATCAAAAATTTTTCCAATTCGAAAGCCACAGGACCCTTGTAAAAATTAGAGAAAAATCACTGTAGTATATCTATATCAGGAAGTTTAACATGTACACGTACAATGTTAAGCAGGCACCATTGTTTGCCATGCCATTTTTCCTCACTATAAATTATTTGATAATGGCTAAGATGTTGTCTCATGCATGTATTGAGTACATTATAGCTGTAGTTAACTTTAAATCATGCTTTAGTTTCTCGGTATGCTTTGTGAAATATAAAGCTAAAGTGTGAATACTGGTATATCATCTTTTAACTCTTGGTTAAATTGGCAGGTTTTAAAGGACAAATATGATATACATACTACTCATGTATATTTTTCGAAAACCCCCTTTTTTTTGAAACATTTATACTGGAGGTGTAGATATTGTTAGGACATATAGTATCCTGTTTTAAGTACATACTTCATTCAATGTTTATTATGTAGTACTCTGGTGTTTCCTAATAACAATTAACGGCAGTTCGCCACACCATCACCAAGATCATAATGACCTATTGAATTCTAATCCTGCGCGCAACATGATCCTGGAGCATGCAGATTCGATTGTTTTCACTTGCCATCTTGTGCCTTCATATTTCACAATGCATATATAAGAGAGCGAAACAAAAAACAAAGGGCAAATAATAGTACAAAGTGTCCTTATTTCCTGTCCAAAGAAGCTTATAAATCAAAAACTAGATATAAAGAAAGAGAGAAACAAACTTGATCTATTCAAATAAATTACACAAGTATTTATCTGATTTTTATCATAATACACAGGTTTTCTTTTCCTCTTCCTCTGATTATATCTAGATAGAACGTTCTATCGTTAAAATGAGACAGATGTCCTCCGGACCGCGGTTAACGATAGAATTCACCCCTATACTCGCTTCGTAGCAAAACGAAATTGATAATAATACGGTCTGCAATGGGCTATAAAATGAGATAGAAATGTTATAAATACTGTAAACTTAATTTAAACACTGTTTTAGTGGATATTTGCATTGCAATTAAAGATTTCAATATATATTGTCATGCTGACTTACCTAAGACTTCCGACAAATGGCGTCAAATTGAATCCGTGAAATTTCAAACAACTGGAGTGGACACAATTCTTCATTTAAAAGGAATTTACAAATATCAGAAAGGTTTGTTACTAACAAATTAAGACCCAATTTTATGCTCATTCATTTTAAACTGTGAAATTCATTTCGGAGTGGATCCACTCCGATAAATTTGCTACAATTGCGAGTATAGGGAAGGATTTTCTAACTGTGATGAGGGGACCGAGTCACAGTTAGAATTCTAACTATATTATATCTACTTAATGATCATATCTGAATAGATAACTATACCTCTAGTTGGGATATAACAAAAATTTTCTTTCAATTAGAGTTTTCATTTAGCCATTACAGAAGTTGGTACCATACATTTTAACCTATCTTGTATCACATTCATTTAAGCACCACTCTACTGTAATTTCTTACTAGGTTTGTTACAGAGTGATCTATGATTGCATCTAAACTGTAAATTACAGATACATTGTACTGTAGGTAACTAAATAATTTTGTAAATTTATTAAATGTAGTCCTTTATTGCTTACAGAGCGGAGCAACTTTTAATCTTTATCATCCATATATATAGGCCTATAAGTATTGTTCAACAAAAATAGGTCTAACCTCCATCGGAGAAGTCCTGGCGAGTGTTTTCTTGGGCCTAGTCAGTGGAATACTGTCCACCCAATTGTACAGTTCCTCTAGCTCCGCGTCCTCGTAATCAGCCAAAGGACTCCTGCTGACTTGTAATTGTCCATGTTTGTTAGATGAGAAATCACGGATCTGTATCTTTTTGGTAAAAATCAGCATTTAGGGTTACAGGCTCGTTCAACAGACAAATTATTTAAACAATATACTAAATACACAAAATCATAATAAAGCGTCCGTCGCCAACGAAATACCACAATTCCTTCAAACCGGAAAGAAGTGCTTTCCAGTATTTCGAGAATACTTCTGTAAAGTGTATACGTCTGATATTGCATTCAATTTTGTATATTATTTACAAAATCCACTTCCTAATAAAGCTTTATACTTTTAAGGTTTTTTAAAAATGGTTTGTTTTGCCATTTCCAGTTACACGTTCTACATTTTTTGATACTTAACAATGATCAACTTCCGGATTGCGAGGTGCACGACGGGAAATTCGTTGACAACAACAACTATGGACGCTTTTGTGTACATATATGATAAGAGAATCGTTTATTCTGTCAAATTAAATCTTTTGTTGGGATCATAAATTTTTTCAGGCCGAATCCCAACAAGCTAAAAATGTCTCTAAGTAAACTTCAACCGAGCAGCTCCGGTTTAGAATGGATTTTGACGACGCGGAATTGGAAGAACTGTACACATGGACTTGACCCATCCCTCTGTCCAGACCAAAGAAAAACATATCCAGAGATTTTTCTGATGGAGGTAAGAATTTATCTTATGGTTTGAAAGTAAAGAACTTATGAGCTGATCAATGTCATTGGTCCTATATCTTAGCAAAATTGGCCTGTGAGTTTGTGATGGACACCCTGGCTATGTAGTCCAGGTGTTTTTGTATGACTAAGTAATTAAAAGTAAGTAAATAAATTATTAATAAGTCGGTTACTATATACATATAACAAAAAAGACACCGCCTGTAGAGCTTTTATCCCGACTATACTGTACCATTCCGTCGTTATTCTGGGTGCTATGAGTAGGATGCAGTTAAAGAAGACAGAGAAATAATTGAATGAATTTGGATAACAGGTTTGGAGTTGTTATCAATTCATGGTACAGATTAAATACTCTGAAATCGAGGAATAAAATTAAACCTGCCGGCCAATTAAGGTAAAAGATATAATATGAATTTGAAAAGATAACTAAGACAAATAAAATATCAATCAAATTTCATTTTGGCACAATTTGACAAACTTGTGTCACTTTGTCTGTCAGTTGAGTGACATGCATGAATTACATTTAAGAATTGAGTAGGGAATGTGTGTGCTGGTGGGCATGCAGGTTGATTAACTTTTGTATTTGGAGAAATTGCCCCAGAGCTCATTAATATCCTGTGTTAATGTATACATACATGGTGTACATTTGTATGTTTTGATGAACTCACTGAAAGAAATAGCCCCAAAGCTCGACATTATAATATCATTATTAGGACTTTAATCATTTCAACAGCTGTATTATGAGAATGAAGATAAATTTCATTAGCAATTAATTGTACTGTAGTGTTGGTGGCTGAGATTGTCCGACATTATTTTCCACAACTGATTCAGACACACAACTACACCACTGCCAATTCTAGCAGTCAAAAGAGGGAGAACTGGCTTCTCCTCAACAGGTACAGAAAGGTCACGCGCTGTCTGAATACGTCTTTTTGGTGTTTGGTGTTGTAGCTAACGTCACATCTCCTGGAAACACCGTTCACTCGGCAATCAGACTGAATCTTTTTCTTATTGGCATTTAAATTAATAATTGTTCACAATTATTTTCTTTGGACTAACAATTTTAAACATGAAAATTTTTTTTTTATCACTTTCCATGCATTAATGTCTGACATCTTCAGTACATTTTTTAAATTTGTTATCCAGGCGATATTAAGTTCCAGTAGCATTCTGTCTTGCTATATACAGTATTAGCTGGTTGTACACATAATCTTTCAATCTGTTCTTTGTCTATCATATCTATTTTATGCTAGATTGTATGTAACAAATTAAAAAATAGTATTGTGTAAAATTTCACTTAAAATCAATTTTATTTCTGTTCTGTTTTCTTTTAAATTTTAAACCTAGAAACCTGTTTAGCATGGTTTTTTGTTTGTTTGTTTGTCATTTTTTTTTTTTTTGCTCTATCAATCTATAAACATTTCAGGATATGGATTATGCATATTTATCAACACCATCAAATTAAAGAAGAAAGCTTTTAGATTATATACTAGAGTAAAATAATTTTATTTTATAGATTGGAATAAGATGGGATATATTGCCCTGTTAGTACCTACCTGGTACATGCAGAATAGATGTATTTATAAAGCAAGTAATACTAAACATAATACAGTTACTGTATACAACAATAATTGATACCATACTCCAAAATACAGATCATGTGAATTAAGCAAATAAAACCATACTCCAAAGTACAGATCAGGAAACATTAAAATATATACGTACTCCAAAGTATTAAAAATAATACCATAACTCCACCAAAAGTAATTAAAAATAATACCATCTCCAGTATTAAAATAATTACCATAACTCCAAAGGTATCTAAAATAATAACAACTCCAAAGTATTAAAAAAATACCATAATCTCCACACGTACAGATCAGGTGAATTATGCATTTAGAATAGACAAGGTGTAATATAATGATATGTAATAGTGCTCCAAATGTTGATCTAGAAGTAAAATCAAAACAATTTTAGACGAAAATCTTCTGTATGAATTAATTGTGTGTTAATTAAATTTGATTTAGGACGAGCAAAATGCTAACTGCATTAGTTGTGTGATATATAGATCTCACTTGCCAGGAACACAGTTTACCACTGGGTTGCTATAGTAACACAGTTAAATGTGCTCACTGATTTGAATTTGACCTGTTGTTTTCTACACCATGTGCTTACTTTCAGTTTTGGTCTCTGAGATCATGCATCATAAATTCCCCCACCTGGTACAGAAGCACAACTACAGTACAGCCAACTCAACCTCCAAAAAGATGGAGAACTGGTACTACCTGAATAGGTAAAGGATATCCCCTAGAACAACGAGTAAAGGGTCCCCTA
>CAJDSM010032904.1:0-12006 GCA_903981925.1 Ostrea lurida
AGGCTGACATTGTCTTTGTTTAAGAAAAAAATTATGAAAAGATAAAACGTTGTTTGTTGTCTTTTTATAAATCTACAGATAAAATGCTAAAAAATGTCAATTAGAACAACCAATGGATAATCATTATTTTAGATTAGAATCAAATGAAAAGAAAGTACTAATCCAGGTCAAAATCGATAGAATTTCCTAGAATAATCATACCTTTGCTAATTGAATCACTTTTCATCAAGAAATCAGTTTCCTTTATGAATACATTTGGTTATAATCCATCTTACACAATGTAGGTTCCTGATCACAACGTTCTCTATAACTACTTTTTAATGATTCCGATCGGACTGGTTAAATTTGACAAATTGCAAATTCCTGAAATCCGACGTTTGATTCATTAATAATAATAATCATTTTCATTCATATGTCAATTCGATATATCCCTTGAATTAGAAATTAAGGCACCTCAGAGTCATCTATATCTGCTTCGTACTTCAATATCTTATTGAACATACAGACATTAAACACAAAACTAACAACTTAACTATATGACAAACGGGGCAATTTCAGTTTTTCCATCCTCAACTTCTCATATTTATGTAACATTTTATCATCACCTGCATGTGGTGTTTATGTCTCTCAAATTATTCGATGCGCAAGAGTTTGTTCTGCGTATGATCGAAATGTTTTAATTCGAGGCACTTATGAACAAATTAGTAGTGCGAGGATTTTAAACTTAAAGATTGATAAGAGTGATCACTGTTCGTTATTTTCACTATTTCATTTCACAGCATTGCAGTCTGAGAGATTTATTAAGTTTGCAACACTGGACAAAATGTTTTCTTTAGCAGATGAAAAATGTAATGACTTGAGATCTGCTTAATTTCAAAACACTTTGAATGTAAAGGTAAAGATAACGAACAGTGATCAATCTCGTAAGTCCCAAACAGAATACAAAAAAACAAGGGCTGGGCAAACAAGGATCCCTGGATGCAACAGTGTTGGGATCAGGTACCTAGGGGGAGTAAGCATCCTCTGTTGACCGGTCACACCCGCCGTGAGCCCATACCCATGATCAGGTAAACGGAGCAATCCGTGGTCAAATTAGTGTATGAAAAACGGCTTAATAATTGCTATTAAAGACATCAGACAGCATTTGACTCAATGGTAGGCCATACTGGTAATCTAAATCGTTATAATAACGACTATAAAATGCTTCCATTAAACGTGACTGTTGGAACCCCCACAACAACAACTTGTTTGTAAGTATGTGATATGATAAATGTCGCTTGCGGTGGATGATTTAACTTTTTTTTTAGTAAATGGATCGTGTAAGCACTTTGTATGAAGTATGAATTCTCATCGAAAAGTAATACAAGCTCTTGTAGAGTTCAAACCTTGTTGGTGCATGATAAAATAAAACGCTCAGGCTGACGTTGTATTTGTTTAAGGAAAAATTTATGAAAATTAAAAACGTTATCTATGTCTTTTTATGAATCTACAGATATAATAACAAAAAAAAAATGTCAGTTAGAAAAACGATATATTAGACAAATGTACTGTAAAAAGAAATTGAAATGAAATTACCAAATTTCAGATATATTGCATTATTTTAGATTAAAATATTGTGTAATTTAAGATTATAATCAAATGATAGAGCAAGTACGAATCCAGGTCAAAATCGATAGAATTTCCTAGAATAATCATACCTTTGCTAATTGTATCCACTTGTCATCAAGAAATCAGTTTCCTTTATAAATTCATTTGATTGGTAAGCCATTTTACAGCAAAACAATGTAGGTTCCTGATTACAATATTCTCTGTGACTACTGTTTAATAACTCCAACTGGACTGGTTAAAATTTGACAAATTGTAATATTCCTGAAAGTCGACGTTTTATTCATTAATAACAATCATTTTTATTCATATCTCGATTCGATATATCCCCAGTGAACTAGAAATTAAGATACCACAGAGTTATTCATATCTGCTTTGTACTTGGATATCTTATTGAACATTAGGCATTAAAGACAAACTAAGAACTTCACTGTCTGACAAACGAGATCAGTTTTCTCCATCGTCAAATTTTTGTAAACCTGTCATCATCACCTGCATATGGTGTTTATGTTGGCTTCAAATTTTTTATCGATACGCAAGAGCATTTTCTGGTATGATCAGTTTTTAATCGAGGCAGTCTACTTAAGGTAAGGTTGCGCATTTCAATATGTAGCGAACAAGTCATGTTAACATAGCAATATGTTCAGGAGGAATTTGTCTTTTTAAAAATGGACTTTTAAAAGAAATTGTCCATTTTGTTTTTGACCACATGGGCTTAATTTTGTGATTTTTGCGTTTTTTTGGAATTTAGCAAGTAGAGAATCCTAGCTATATAAAAACAACACAAAGAAATCACCGGTTGGAAAAGAGATATAATTTTTGAAAAGAGTATTACTTTTCAAGTTATGTGAATTGGTTGATGAAATTTGAATTCAAAGCACAAAAATAGCACTTTCTCCATCTTTGATAAAATTCAAAGTGGTTGCCAATGACAAACAAAAAGGTATATTGAACAGCTTTGTAAGACCTACGTCACAAAAAAATCACTTTTAACATAAAATTTTTAATCATAAAGATTAGTAAAAGAAAATAAAAATATTACCAACCGGGCTTTGTGTTTCCATGGTAACCATTAACATATTTTTGTTGGTGCGTTTTCACTACGTCTATTCGTTTTATCATTCTTGTTTTATTCATTGTCACTTTTAATGGTGTATTGAATATTTCATTACAAATATGACTCCAACCCCGAAATGAAAAACTAGTTATATCTATTTGTCAAATTGTCAAGTATTGCACTATCCTCATCAACCCCACCCCTTCTCCTATTTATTTAAAAAATTTACTATCGAAATATATAGATCAATTAAGCTGACGATCGATAAAGGTAAAATTATTGAATTTTTTATAAATTGATTACTAATAATTATAGTCCGACTTATAGCCACAAAAAATTAAAGAATGAATACCTTTGGTGTCTACCATAGAAATGAATATTCAAATAAATCAAGATTTTTGTTAGTAATTCTTAAATTGTGAGTATTATCAGTGTATATCGTCAATTTTCCCGCAAGTTTCCACGCTCCGTTTCGTCGTAAATTCTGTGTAAATTCTGTGTTTCATTGGATCGAAACTGTCTTTAAAATACCACATTTGAAATAAATTTTCTTTTATTCCATAGCCTGATGTTTATCTACATGACAGATAAACTACTATCGCCTTCACAACAAAACAATGTTGTATTTAGCCCAGTCAGTGACGGCTCAAAAGGGGGGGGGGGCGTAAAGTTAGTTAAAATGACACTTCGTAGATTGTTGATTCCCCAAAATCCACACCGTTATATATTTCCTAAATTAGACCAACAAAATTAAGAATATTTGAAATATATACTGGAGAAATAACTTGTTTGATCTTACGTTATTTATATATTAGTCGTGCGACATGATCCACTTATTTCAACATGGCAAATTTCATGCTACATAAATAGCTTCAGCACAAGTCAGTAGAAGATGTCATACCATTGAAATATAAGATATTAAAGAGGTAAAGCATCTTTAGCCTAGTTAGATTTATTTCAAAAATGTCTGGGAATTAGTAAAAATTCTACATGTAGCTTTGCTATTATTATTGACCCGAAATATCGGACTTTTTGTCAAATATGAGGATGTATTCAAATGTCAAACAATGATCAAATCAAAACAGTACCACAAATATAATTCTACTTCCACTAGCAAGATTTACGTTGTTTCACACGGAATATCAGCAAAGATTCATCATTTATCGGTTCTTTGTTTACAAAAAAACTGATCTTGTGTAATGATTCCAAGTGCCGATGCCCAATTACAAAGTCACTGGCGACATAGATAGAATTACCGTAGCGCTTGCACATGCTATAAATAAATATAGATTTTATTATATTTATAAACAAAATCGTAATAATGATTATTTGTGACAATTTGTCCAAGCAGATTTACACATATAGTACCACTGGTAAAACTTATCACGGTAGTAAGCCCAAATAACAAGAAAGTATATAGACATTTCTTCATTTGTGTATTCAGAAGGACCTGTTGATGCAGAGTCTACGTAGTCGTGACGCCACTTTTTTTCATTGTGACGTCATAATGGGGTGACGCACTTTTTCATTGTGACGTTCAATAAAGTGGAAATGTATGGGGGGTTACATCTCAGTGTTATCTCCCTGTTGTTGCAAACCTGACCTTAAGAACAAATTGATATTGCAGGTGTTTCAACAATCATCGATTACAATTTGCACATTTTACGCAATTGTTGAGAATTTACATTTGAACATATTCAAAGTACCACAAAGGAAGTGATTTATACGTCTGAGCTGTAAGAAAATTTCTTTGTTATTTCTTGTTAGGTTGATGCAAAATCACAATCGTACCTTGTTCTGTGTCATTTGTTCTTCCTCTACCTGGATATCGATAACCATCAAATCGCATTTTTTTTACACAATCAAAGTACAGCTAATGAAGTTATTCATAGGTAGTATAAGTTGTGCGAAATACCTGATAGTAAAGATCACTTTCTGACAGACGTATAAAGCGCTAACGTTTCTTTACTATGTGGTACGCGATTTGTGTAAAAATGGTATTTGATGACGATTATATGTCTCATTTGAAAGCGGGGTGTAATTTACTTTTTCTTGTTATGAAAGGAATTTTCCTTTTTTAAAGCAAAACCCCAGATTTCATTGCAAATATGTAAAAGAAAGATCGATATTTCAACTTTCCTAAAATCATATTTGAAAATAAATAATTCTCTGTTACTTTAATTGCTTTGATTTTTTTTTCGAAGGACGATTGTCCGTAAGTAGTTGGTGTTAATGATATACCATGCATATTTGATTGTATAATCTAAAGTTGCCAGACAGGTATCAGTATAGTGCATGTGTCTATAATCTATAAGGAAATCATATTAAGGATAAATCTCTTTACAGGGTTCCTATGCGTACGCTCCGGTTGACAATTGTCTTAATGGCTATATTGACTGAATTGTATGCCAAAGAAAGCACTCAGGACTTCCTCAGTAAATATAACAAGTACAACACCGTCTGTCGAGGAATGGGATACGAAAGATCAAGGAGTTGTAAAGGAAAAGAACATGGTATGCATCCAATTATACATAGAAGAACAAATACATTTGCACATACATTTTCTACGTAATTTGTGAGTGGGTAAATGGAATGTGCGAACAATGAATTAAACACACAGCAATGATTTAACTCAATGGCAAATTTTACTTCGAGCCATTGTACATGTAAGTACTTTTATATCTAACTTGACACAATGTTTTCAATCTGTTTATTTACAGGAGTGATAGCTTTCCATGCACGAATGTCTTCCACTCAACAAAATCTCGGTAACTATGCTGTTGTTGTATTTGGGAAAGTAACTATAAACTCTGGATCCGCCTATGAAGGTAAAACAGGAATATTCACAGCACCAACAGACGGCATATACTCCTTCACGTGGACTATTTTAACAACGGCTGGATCATATTTTTACTCAGATATCGTCATCAACGGAAATGTAGTTGGTTATAATTTTGCTAACGGTAAAGATGGGGGTTCCAATCACGAATCTTCTTCAACAACAGCCGTGATTAGAATGAAGAAGACGGACAAGGTCTGGATAAGGGCACATGGCCAGCATGGGAAGTATGCAAACAAAGAATGGTCATCATTCTCTGGGTTTCAATTGTAATCATAAAGCTGCTTGGAAAATATAAAAGATTGCGATTTTTTTTTATGTCTGATTCATTCATTATGAAGGACGGCGTGTCCATCAATGTGTAACGAACCACCGCTCCTACAAAATTATGTAACGAACTACACAATCAAACAATTTATATTAAATACTAATTGGGTCCGCTTAAGTTTCCTTCCTAAGAATCAAGTTAAATCACAATAAAACTTACGATTTCTCCTGACAGCAACAGCAGACGATAACGGATAAACAATAATAATAGTAACAAAAGAGCCTAAACCCGGCAGTTGACTAAAATCCGGAATATATGTATATCGTTTTCCTCGGTGTTATCTTGATAATGGTTCAAGAACTAAACGATGACCATATGCAAATCAACTATAAGATCAAAAATAAACCCTACCTAAGTTAACCTTTACTTCGGTAGAAGTAGACTGAGTGGCTAACTAACAATGCTGTTGTTCTCCGACACAGCCCACAACTACCGAACCTTCCCTACTCTGACGCAAAAGTCACACAGACACTATTGCTAAGTCACCAAGACACTATCAGTCGTAAAGCCTAGTCACACCGACACAGAACCTTGCCAAGGAACTAAGTGGATAGCTGAACAATTCTGTTGCTTTCTGACACAGTCCTTATACTTGCTCCGTGTTCACATTCACTGAACAGAGCAGAGTGAACAAAGTAACTGAAACATTCAGCGCGGTGGTATTTATACCCTGTTGCCCCAAGTTGATTGGTTAATATATCAACTCCTGATTGGTTAGAAAAGCTGTAATATGATTGGCTAATGATTGAAGGCATTTCAATCCACCCTTTTCATCACAAATGCAGGTTACGCATCCTACGTAAATCTAGTGAGTCTATCTATTTATCTCTCTATCTCTATCTATCTATCTATCTATCTTTCTATCTTTCTTTCTCCCTTGCTAGCAAGCTAGCTATGCGTAAATGCTGAAACCAAAATACTGCCGCTGATCATACAATGTCCATGCACTGTATAAAAAAAGCAATAAGACTAGTACAGCGACCCAATAAAACTGCAAGTTATATAGAAGCTAAACACAACTAGGCCTATGGCATATCATATTATACATTCTGTTCAGGCCATTTCACGAAATACACACTCGCACCAACTGACCTAGTAACAGCATATGTACATGTACTTGGGTTTGTGCTCTCATTTCCTAATAACTCGTACATTTGCAGAAAAATTAAGGTTCGAATTCAACAATTCCTGCATTTATGAATGATAAAATATTGAAAATCTTTAGAAAATTTTGATTGATTTATAAATGCGCTTTCAATTAAAAATACTGAAATCATATAATGAAATAAATATCGAGCATGTACAACGCTATTGTTCAATATGAAATTAAAATAATAACAAAAACCATGTTAATGCTTTTTTGAAATATAAAGCACTTTGATTTATACTTTGAAGGATAATCCCTAAGAAATGTATGTGTTCAAACTTTAAAATTCTTTCTTTTTTTTTACTCATTTATAGTGTAATCTCATTTATTATGAAAGAAGATACATGTATAATTATTATGATTATATGGCGTCAGTGGCCTAATGGTTAGGACTTTCAATCTAGAGGTTGTTGAGTTCAAATCCTGGCTGTGGCAGGGCCGACGTTGTGTCCTTGGGAAAGGCACTTTACATGAATTTTCTCACTCCACCCAAGTGTAAAACGGGTACCTGGCTATAGACAGTGAAAGATATTGTCAGAATGTTAGTGTTCTAGCGCCACATATAAACGGCAGCTTGCACTGAGAAGGTTCTGGATTGTTATGGTCTGCTGGGGTAATAATGCATTGTAAAGCGCTCTGGGTACCTACATTTAGGTAGATAAAGCACTATATAAAAACCAATCATTATTATACATGTTGCCAAATTTTTATTTAAAGATATCAGACACTAAGTCTACTAAGGTTAACATCAGAAAATCGCACATTTTGAATGATTTTTGTAAAACAGAATTTAATAAAATAAATAAAAATGACAAGTTTTGAATGTTAAGAGTTTTAAAAAAAACTGGTTATTTGTAAATATGCATAAATGTAATGTGCATATTAATTAGAAAAATCATCATATTATTTGTATTCAAACCTACATGTAATCCCATCTCTGGTGTATTCGGGGGCCCGTGTTTACCCAGCTCTTAGTTCTTATGACACTTTTTCATGTACGTAAGCGGCCAGGCAGATTGGCTGTAGGTCAAGAATAGCTATTATAGAATTAAGATAAGAAAATATGTCAAAATATCACATAATTACATCATAAATTTATTTTTGATTAAATGTTTAAATAGTATAATATTATCATTATATTAATGATTACTAGTATGGTTAAATTTACATAAAAAACTGTCGTAGTAAAACATTTTAGATCTACTGCAAAATTCTAGCTAATGTTGCTTTAATGAAGAATTATTTAGCACTGAATTTGTATGCTAGGAAATGAGTATATGTTTAGTAGTTGTGTCGTTGATTAGAGAAAACTCCTTAGGTTATGAATTTATATGTACACGAAATGGGCTTCAATTGTGAATCAAAAGGTGAAGATAACGAACAGTTATCAATCTCGTAAGTCATATAACGGAACAGAAAGTAAGAGTTGAATAAACACAGACCCCTATACCAATGGTAGGATCAAATGCTTAGGAAGAGTAAGCATACCTTGTCGACCGGTCACACCCGTCGTGAGCCTGTTGTCTTCGATCATGCAAACGGAGAAATTCGTAGTCAAAATCAGTGTATATAAACAGCAAACAATTGGTGTGAAATACGTCAGACAGTGTTTGACCCAAAGAGAGGTTGTTTTGGCAACCTAAATCGTATTTTAAAAGAACCATAGATACGCTTACTTTAAATTGACTGCTGAAACCCCTGCAACGATGTAGTCATTCGTGGGGGGGAGGAGGGGAAATCAAATATCTTTTTATGTGTTTGAACTTGTGTATTATAAAAAGGCATACATATCATCAATCAAGTTCCGGATATAGAGGAATTGTGTACACCATTCCTGTCATTAACTATTCAAATCATGGTACAGTACGTGTTGATAAGAACAGTATGGTTGAGGAATTTAAGTTGTAAATAGCAAGATTTTTACGTTTCACAAATTCTTTTTCAAAAACAGATTCATCACCGGCCGTAAAATAAACTCATAAACAAGTCAACACAATCTTTTACCGTCAAGATACGAGAGAAAAAAACCCAATGTAAAAAAATATATTGCTATGACTTTTAATTTGACATTTCAATATATCGGTGGAGTTTTATCTGTTGAAAATAATAATGATTTTAATTCAAATGTCGATTCGATATTTCCAAGTGAGCTAGAAATAGTGGACACCACAAAATTACCCACATCTGTTTTACTTGGATTTCTTATTAAAAATAGACATTAAAGGCAAGACAAATGGGATGATTTCTGCTTCTCCATTGTCAACTTCCCATATTTTGGTAGCATCATTCCATCATCACATGCATATACGGTGTTTATGTATCTCAACTTATTCGATATGCAAGTGCTTGTTCGTCGTATGATCAGTTTTTGAATCAAGGCAGGCTACTTACAGATGTTTTTTACAGGGGTTCAAACAGAAACGCTTAGATTCAGAATTTCGCTTATATAGTCTTTATAACGACCCAGTTTGTCAGTACATTCCGTCAATGCTGTCAGGCGTGTTTTATGGCAATTAATAAGTCGTTCTTTATGTACTGCTTTTACCTGATCTAGACAGTGGGCTCAAGGCAGGTATTATGTATGACCGGTTGACAGGGGATGTTTAATTCTCCTAGGCACCTGATCTCTATGTTTTTCAAGATCTTATTTTGTATTCTGTTTGGGACTTACGCGCTTGATCACTGTTCGTTATCTTTGATGATGTAGAAGCTGAAATCGTCCTGTTTGTCATAAAGTTGAGTTGATGTCTATGTTCAATAAGATATCCAAGTATCGTAAGGAATAGTCGTGTAAACGTGTTGAGAAGTCATACGTTTTGACGTTGTTGATTTGAGAAAAGTTCTGAGATTTAAAATTTATTAGTTCACTTCTAGCATACGTTGTTGCTCAATACGTCTGAAGCTGTCAATATTTTCGTGAGGAGTAAAGACAAGGGTTTGATGGAACATTTAATTTTACTAGATCCATACAGTGAAAACTATGATATACCATGGATAAAACTTTATATGTTGATTCTTACGAGGGAATACGTCATTTTTGGATTAATATCCATTTCTTCACGCCGGTCTGGTATGGAAAACGGGGTTTTGGATTGGTCGGTGATTTCGGCTATTTGTGACGTCATCCATATCGCACGATGTAGAATTTGCATAATCTTTACCAAGTATAATATATAAATATATATATACACATATAATGAAAATGGCGATACAAAAAATCAGCTTATATTTGCCTGCGCAAGAAGAAACAAATATTGCTACTTCTCTAACCAGCCGGATTGGTTCTACATTTTCTATGGAAGCGTTGAAGTGACAATTTCCCGTATTAATCAGAATTATATCTTCATATAGACGAAAACCTCATTAAAAGAACAATTCAAAGAAACTTAACATTTTTATTTTTGTTAGTTTCTTCTGGGGACATGCCCCTATAAAACGGATATGATGAATTATATGTTACAGAAAGCTGTGAAGTCAATTATAAACACAAAACCAACAATTTGGTAAAAGAAAATAATCTGTTTAAAAGTCAACAAATTCCTCGTCCTGTAGGACATCTCTACCGTCTACATTATGCTATAAATATCTTTTGTAAGATAACATTAAAAAAAAAGAAGATATGCTTCAAAGTAAAAAAAACATCAGATCATTTCATATCATCCAGAAATCTAGATGAAGTGTTNAAAAAAAACATCAGATCATTTCATATCATCCGGAAATCTAGATGAAGTATTTTAAAAATAGATGAGAGTTTCACTTCCTTAGCCACGGCATGCGCACAATTTTGTTGCTGTCTGGGAACTCGTAACGAGTCTGGTACTCCGTGCTGTGTCTCTCGTAGGTTGTCTCCCCTAGTGGTCGTCCATGCAAGAGGAAATTCGGCTTGGGGTTAATATTAAAGTCACTAGTGGGTATATCCATGGGCGGGGTCTGGTACTTGTGCATGTATTCGGTGCGGCCGGGGAACGTGGTGTTGATTCCCGCCTGTTCCTGTACGGACAGGGTCACGGGTCCTTTTGTGGCGCTCATTCTGGGAATACAGGAATCGTCTTTTGAGGTGGCGTTGAATGCGTTCATAGACTTAAGGTCCACAATGCCGTTCTTCTGTGTAGCACTGGGGTCGACGTAGAAAGTGTTGCTGCGTGGACTGTATATACAATTTAATTTAAAGAGGTTCTAGAGTTAGGTTTAAGTGCATGCAATTTTTTGGGAAGTGTATTTTTTGATTTTACATTGAAAGAGCATCGGGAAATTAAAAAGAAAAAATGGGTTTTCATGCTTATTTCGAGCATACACTGGTTTTTAAAACATGACCTTTTTGCACTTAAAATTTACTCAAGATTTATTCATTTAAACTCCATTCGTCTGTTGGAGTAAACAAACATAAGGAGATACAGATCAATAATTACATGAAATGATACATAATAATGTATTCTTACAATACAGATATAATTTTTTTTTTTTGATACTTGTAATGGAAATTAAATAATGACCTTTCATGCACTTAATGTACGGAAAACTCAATGATATCGAATTTTCAAAGTTAATATATACATTTTACGGAGTGATTGTCAATTTCTTAAAATTCAAGTAATATTTAGGTTTTGTCTCCACAACATCCTCTAATTGTAAAAATTTGATGTTTTTCAGTTTATCATTGTAGAATGTTTGACATCTTTCAGGCTATCAAGTAGTATAGTTGAATTGTAAAGTGTTAGTTGATATTCAGGCTGTCGCGATTGTAGATTGAATTGTAAAATATCGGTGGATTTCAGTTCATCGCCATTGTAGTTCGAATTATTAAAATATTGGCGTATCTCAGGTTATCGGATTGTAGATGAATTGCAGAAGGTTTGTGAGTCGTTTTCGTTTATCTAGTGAGAAGTTGAAGATTGTGAATGTTTGTTGTATTTCAGGTTATCGGATGTAGCTTTAATTGTGCAGATCATCTGGTGATCCTTTCAGGTTAATCATGTCCTATAAGAATGTTTGGGTATTTCAGGCTATCATTCACTATTTACAGCCATTTT
>CAJDSM010032907.1:0-11553 GCA_903981925.1 Ostrea lurida
CAAGAGCTCGGCATTTAGAGTGAGTATTCGGGTCTTTCGGATATGACCTTAAAAACGGAGTCCGTGTCGCAGCAGGTGTGGCACGCTAAAGAACCCTCACTGCTAAAAGCCATGAGTGCTAAGCATAGGTCTAAATTTGCAGCCCTTCACCGGCAATGGTGACGTCTCAAAATGAAGTGAAATATTCTCGACGGGACGAAAAACAACAAATAATAATAATCTTGACCGGAGCTGCTCTAGAAAAGAACAGCTATGGACTGTTCTAATCTATAACCGCTCGAAGTTAACTTAGAACAGGTCTGTGATTGCTTATGACCGCTTCGTGTCTGCTGTAAGTTAACTTAGAACAGGTCTTAGACTGCTTATGACAGTCTTGCGTCTGCTGTAAGCTAACTTTAGAGCAGTCTCATGACTGCTTTGTGACCGATTTGCGTCTGCTCTAAGTTAACTAGAACATTTCTCATGAATGCTTTCAATGACTGGTTGGGGAGAGGTGGGCGAGAGGTTGGAACTGGTCGCATCTGTAGTTGACCTTTGGATTTGAGTAATTATTGCTTTCAATTTCGATCTTATGAATTTCCTTTATTAGACTTATCTGTAGGCAAGGGTATTCGTGTCGCACCAACATATCTTTGTTTCTTTCTATTTTCGTCGCAGATATTGACAAGCCAGCCATATAAGACTTCTGTCGTTCGTAAATAGTTTGTGTTTGTTATTTTGAATGAATTTGGTAGTTTCACTCTCCGAAACTGCTTTCATGCAGTTTTCTACACTGAAATTGCCGTGATCTTCATTAGGATGAAAATTTCTTGATCTATCACCTATAATAATTTTCTTACTATCCTCTATCACCTAGTACTTTTATTGTTAAATTCGTAAGTGTTCTAAACAACTTTTTTCCTGGAATACCTCCTATTTTACAGATAAAACAATTTAGCGTTGCTTTTTTACATTAAATTTTTATGCTTGAATTCAATTTGTCATCATAAAAACTATCATATTGTTTAATACTATTTTCCGATATAGCTTTTTAAGATATCAAAAGGTTAAAAAAGAATTATTCATTAAAAATTGTGGACGAGAGATGCAGAAATTAAAATATCTTGGACCTGAGGGCGAGGCAGGTCTAGCACCTGGCAGCTGTCTTACCCTAGCCATGATAGGTGTATCAGGGTTGATACACTACTAAATATGATATAAAAATCTCTCATCTCAGTCTCACATAGGTAATGTTGATCTTACTCTGGTGCAAATGTAATTGCAAGTGCGAGGCATTCTCACCTCTGTGTGATATTTATCATCGGACTGAGTAATTGACAAAGATGATTGTCACAAATCAGACATAAAATCTAACGTCAACGCTAAAATCTGAAGGTAAATCAAAGGTGTAAGAAGTTACTTACTTGTTATTATGAAACTGATGCTCGAATATAGCATTTCTTCGTATGATTACTGTGGTTAAGCACCTTTCACATTGAAATCCAGCAATGAAGAAATGAGTTGTTTTAATGAATTTATAAAATGAGGATACATGTATTCAATTACTTTTTCAATACATAGACAGTGGGGCAATGTGTTATCTGTGATATTTATAGATGTGTATCAGTTGCAAATTTGCATGGATACATTCATCATATTTATTGAGTCTTGCAATAACCATTGAGGATATGACAGATTTTGGAATATTTCATTAGAGGTAGTCACTGGTAATTATGAAGCCAAACCACCTGCAGCTTTAATCATGTCGAGTGCAATATTGCAGATCGGCAAAGGTACATTTTTGCAAGTTCAGGCGATGACTAAAAGTACAATCTATTTGAATATGTAAACAATGTAATGATGCTGATTAAGGACCCTATCTACACTGCACTCAAAAGAGCTTAATTAGCCTAGTAATTTTATCTGCCCTTAGATTTGAAACGTAATGATGCTGATTAAGATCGGAAGGTGCGATAGATCATAGAAGGGCACTGTAATCCAATTGTGATGATTGATTTAGCATATGTCCACGAAGAAAAATATTCTCAAAGGAAGCAAAACAAGTTCACATATAACGTTTATGCAAACATGTTTTAAGATATTATATGACATTTCCTATAACCATTAACAAGTTTGTGATGCTGAAAGCAAGATGTAAAGGCAAAGATAACGAAAAGTGATCAATCTCGTAAGTCCTAAATAGAATACAAAAACAAGAGTTGGGCAATCACGGACCCCTGGACACACCAGAGGTGGGATCAGGTGCCTATAGGAGGAGTAAGCATCCCCTGTTGACCGGTCACACCCCGCCGTGAGCCCATAGTCTTGATCAGGTAAACGGAACAGTCCGTAGTCAAATCAGTGTGTGAAAAACGGCTTAACAATATAATAACAGATGTGTTCTATAACAAATATTGTACAGAGAGCCTCTACACAAAGAAACAGAATGATATTTTGATGTTTATATTTTATTACATACATTTTATGTTTTAGATTTCATAATCATTAAGTATGTGATTTATGACAGACTATCAATAAAGATGAACGAGAATTCACGTAGACATGTAGGTTCGATTCGAGCAGAGGTTTTTACATTTTGTTTTCATGTTATGTTCTACTACAATTATATTTTCTTTTTAGACCACTTTGGATGAATTTGGAAGTTTTTAATATCAAAATACTGGCCCTTTTAACATATTCTATGCCTTTCATTAGCATTAAATCTCTGGTGTATCATTGCATCTTAAAGTTTATCAAATACAATGGCCTAGTTCGATCATCAACCATAGTAGATGTCTAGTTAACTTCCGAACCATCAATTGCGCATGTGTGGCTTGCTTCTGGGCCTGCAGTGCGCATGTCTGGTTACTAAAGTTCAACATTTTTGTAAGCGTAGGTACTGTGTGGTAGACCAGACATGCGCAGTGACACCTCTTCCGTTTTGCACAAAGACAGTTCGATCGTACTATGGTTCACTCTAGTTACTATAGTTGATGATCGAACTAGCGCCTTTAGATTCCGCTTGAGTTTATGTAATTTTCATGCAAGTCATCTATACAGTTAGATGTTGGAAGACTGGAGGGTTTCAAGACACCGCCGTATCATCATCTATTACATCGTCTGCTGATAAACTTGCTTCAATTTCATGGAATGGTTTTTGTATATTATATGTATAATGTATAAGTATAAAATGGCGAAGTAACAAAGTATGAAACGTAATCATAGTCCAAAAAACACATACAAAATCGAGTGTAGGGCAACACGGACCTTCGACGAAAGCGAAGGCAGGATCAGGTGCCATGGAGGAGTAAGCATCCTCTGCTGACCGGTCACACCCGCCGTGAGCCTGTAGTCGAAACAAAGTAAACGGGGTTATGAAATAGGATATTTAATATATATCTATGCAGTTCACACATATAAGCAGAGTAACTATTGTTTTAATTCGACCTATCTCACCGTTCGATATCGTCAAGAGACTGAGTCGAACATCATGAAGCTATAAAACTTTTATTTAAAAACTTGACATTTTAGTTACAAGTGTCAATACTGACATAAAAACTATAGAAAAATTCAAATTATCACGTAGTACTATTGAGGACGTATTGATTTCGCTATCATTTCTCTTCTTCAGTCCGCACGATTATATGAAAGTGTTTTGACAGATCCAATTCAAACTTTCTGAGCTGATAAGGCCCTGCGGATGGGTGCAATCAAATTTATTCATTTGATTGATATGCCATAAATACACAAACGAGTTGATGTTGCAGGGCTATAACGAAGGTCGTTTAAAATCATTTCGCAAATTCTACGGTCGCTATGAATGGCTTTGTTTGAGATTACAAAGTATCACTAAGTCATATGTTGATTGATTTGTTTCATACACTTTTTAGACTGTCATTTTCCTACTAGATTTGACTACGGGTAATCCCGTTTATTTTATTTCAACTAAGGGCTCACAACGGTGTGACCAGTCAGCAGAGGATGCTTACTTCTCCATGACACCTGATTCTGCCTTCGCGTTTGTCGGAGGTCCGTGTTGCCCTACACTCGATTTTGTATATGTTTTTTTGGCTTATGATTACGTTTAACACGATGTTTACTTCGCCTATTTGAATGTACGGAAAAATGATTTAAAAAAATATGTAAATGCAGTCATATTTCTTGTAAATATATAATGCATATATCGTTCTCTATATCGCAATGTGTATCGAAAATGTTGATAGTAGATTATGCATGCTTTTCCATGCAACAGGGTTAAATTGGAAATTGTCATATTTTCGACATCTCATCTGGACTTATAAGCAAACTTTGCACCCTAGGGGAGGTGATTCAAATGACGTGGAACACCCTTCTCTAAAGGGAGATAAAAGCAAAAGAGTAAAAATACACCGATTTGTTGAGCGACTTTGACCCACTTTTAAAGGTTTTCCCCATAAATATACATCTGATTTCCTTTTGTCACCCCAGCCTATTACTTAGACTTTCGCCTTTAATTAACCTATATCTGCAATATATCCACTTGGGATGATTCCACATCAATTTGAAGAGGATCAGTTATTGTTAACAAGCATATTTTAAAGATTTGACCTGAATAGACAATTTTTTTTATTGCTTGTGCCCGTAAACTTTCACATTTTCGACTTCTTCTTCTCAAGAACCACTGGCCGTATATCATAACAAACTTTGTACACATCATACCTTGGAAAGGGGATTAAAATGAAGCGGAACACCTTTCCCTATAGGGATATAATTGCAAAAGAGTATAAGTACATTGACGTTTTGAAAAAAAAAAATCCAAAAACGTTCTTTGGAACTGGTGATTTAGGTTTGTTCAAATTAAAGCCCTGAAGTCTTTTCCAGATGGAAGGTAACACTAAAATGCAAAATAGGAGGAGGGGGGGGGGGGTCATAATGTTAGTGTTATACGGTACCAATTCTAATGCACCAGATGTACATTTCAACAAATTATGTTTCTTTACATGTAGTAATGCTCATAGCAAAATGAAGGAAATCCGAAATATGTAAATAAAAATTAGAAGATCTGAAAAATGGAGTGCCAAAGGCTGGAGCCATACACGTCGAAAGATCAGAACTATGCCTGAGGGTGATAATCCTAAATTTTTAAATGAATTTCTAACTTTACCACTGCTATTAAGTATACATGTATATCCGTATTTTCAAGCTAGTAGCAACGTACATAGCTACTGGGCATATTAAAGTCTTTTCCAGAAGCACAGGGCTAGACATTCTCAGATTTACATTACAATTCCCCGACATAGTGCAGTTTGAAGTTTGTTAAAATGTTAGCCGCTAGTGATTCAGTGAGGCTACAATAGGGAAAACCATTTTTACATGTGTTTATATTCGAAAGAATCATTACAATTATTCTTCTCAAGAACCACTGAGCCAGAAATGTTCAAATCTAAACTTCATGATATAGTACAGAATCAAGTTTGATAAAGTCTTGACCTCTTGATGTCGGGTGGGGCCACAGCAGGAAAACCATTTATACATGTCTCTATCTATCCAAAGAAAAATATTTGAAAGTTGATGATTGATGATGGGCGGGTGAGTGAGAGGGCGTCAACAATTATGTTTCCGGAAGATAACTCAAAAGGTTTACTCTGATTCAATTGAAACTTTGGGATATTGTCACATATTACATATCAAGTGGGCGAGAACATTTTTTTCCAGGTTTTATAAGATTTTATTCCCTAGACCTATCACTATAACATGTAACAAAAATAGCCTATCATTTTAGTCAAAAAAGTGTGGAAAGCTGCCAGGGATGGGGTCCTGACTAAGCCCCACCTAAATACATATAGCAATATAATTTCCTATTACATCACACAGGATGTATAAGATAAAAAAAAGAAAAGAAAGAAAAATAAAGATACAATATATAAAGAAAATGGTAATACTTGTTTAACTTCTACCCAAAGGGTCACTTTTACACCTTCAACTGTCAACTTACACCCTCAGGGAAGGCGGTCCCTTTCCCTTTACTTTACATGAATGGAATAAACCCGTTTACAACAGAAGTTTCAACCCCGGTGAGGTTGAACTTTTACATTATTTGAAATCATTACAAAATACATTCATAAATTGTAAAGCAGTAACTGAACTATGTATATTTCGATATGTATAATCATAGTGCAAAATATATTTTTTCAAATAAAGATATATTCTGAGAACAAGATGTTTTTATGAAAGCATAGTATTGATTAAGGTCTCAAACTACCAGAAAATGGATTTGAAAATTACGGTATGAGAGGAACTTTTTTATGATCAATTTTTATGTTAACAATGGCACATTTTTCCATACATAATGGTTTATTTAGAAGAAATAGACACAACAGAAATTTATAATGTCAAATGGATTATCACGAAATGATTATAAGGATAAATTTAAAATTTAATACAACAAACGTAGCTTGACCATAAGGCCATGGTTGGACTTGCCTGCAGCACACTGCATCACTGAGAGGGGCCACTTTTCTGCAACACAGGAATGAAACAACCTCCCAATTTTGACCCTCATCTCACTCCAAAAAAAAATTTTCCCAGTATAAATGACATATATCAAATGTTCTTGCAAAATTCCTAACCTTTCCAAAAGGCCAAATTGGTTATAGGGTTCTTGATTCTATCTCAAGATATTTGCATTTAATATGAAACATGCTTATTTTTCGACTTACCGTTTAAAGGTGAAAGTAAAAGTACGCGCCGAGAATTCAACTTGTCCATCTTTTCCCATTTGCAGTTCAAATTACACAAAAAGGCACTTGGTCAATGCAGATGGCCCCTTGATGTATTTACTAGAATCACAACATTGAAACCATTTAAATTCTGTAATTACACTTTCTGCAGTTAACATACAATTGTTAACATGGTAACTTTACTTTTCGTATTTGCAAGGGGAGGGGTATATTGAGACTTAAAGACTGCAAAGATTCTTAACACTATAAATTATCTATGCGGTTGAAAAAATGAGACTTGCCGATAGAGGGATGTATCACACATGGGGGTTATGAAACTATGTCCTGAAATAAAGGATTAGAAAATGCAGTCTTAACGTCATTTGTTTTCAGCAGTCACAAACAAGAGTTATCCCCCTTGGTAATATTTGAAAATGGAATAAAAGTCCAAAGTGGAATTATAGCCTTTATTCTGACCAGAATCAATTATAAGAAATTTATTTAAGAATTCAAAGTGAAGATATTTTTATATTTCTAAAACACATTGACTAATTCAGATAGGAAAGTTCTTTGAACAACCCTGAGAGTGTGACATTTTTCTCTTAATTTCAGCCAAAAACTTCATTTAAAACTAGGGTTTTGCCTAAAATATAGTTATTCTATCATGTCATACATTCAAAAATAGTATATAAATTAACATGATAATTTTCCTTAAATAGAAAATGTAGACTTAATAAATAAAAAAAAAAATTGCCAAGAAAGATAACTCTGGAAAAAAAGTCTTCTGATGTATCTAACTCCTCATTGTGATGTCACAGTTCGCTAAGCCTTATGTAGATAATATTGTTTAACACTACTTTCAACGACTATTATTGAGGAAAAATTGAGTGCTTGATAATAAATAATAGCATTAGCATAGAAATGGAGAGGATGAAAGAGATTTTGACTCGCAGAAAAAGAAAATAAAAAAAAAAAAATAAAATAAAAAAAATAAAAACACACTAAAAATGGAAGGAATACAAAACTGCACATAAAACAACAGCGAAGCAAGAGCATGTGTTACTTTGAATATGAATAAAATTACATTGTGAATAAAAAATTGTTTTTTTTCATTTGTCCACATACATAAACAATACATACATACATCATACATACATACAATAACATAACATACAATAACATAATACATACATACATTACATACATAATAGCATGCATGCATGCATATAACATACATACATACTGCATGCAGACTACATGTATCAACACCTGTATACAATCACAGCATGTACAACATGCACACACATGTACATTTCATTCATAAGTACCATTGCCTGAATTAATATGCATACAGACATAATCATTGCATTGCTCATAGCAATGCACACTGTTTAAAGTCATGATATTTCAGATTGCACTGCATTCATGTAATACAGAACCTACACATGCCTCCATACATCAATCAATGCTATACTTACTTACAGGCACAAACACAACACACACACCACCCAACCCTCCCACTAACACACCCCACCCACACACACACACACCAATTATAACAACAAGAAATTAATTGACCCATGATAATAGAAGAGATGTCATTCAAAAAAAAAATTGCTTGTCGTCAAGACTGTCCTGTACTGAGAATTAAGTATTTTCAAAAGTCCTGTAACAATAATGAAGAGGATAAATATCAGACATAATTACCAATCTATGATTTTGAATAGCTTTCTCTTTAGTGATAATAAGTATATAAATTAATATTTATGCAAAAACAAAGAAGATATTTTGACATGAATATTCAAGGTTCAAGCTGGCATGTGCTTAAGGTCTCAAACTACCAAAAATGGATGAAATTACGGTAGAGGAGGACATTTTTTAATGATCATTTTTGTTACATATGGCACAACCAATTTTCATAAATAATGTCTTATTTATTGAAAATAGACACAACAGAATATTTATATGTCATGATCACACGTGCTGCTTGCCTGGAATGGGTCGAGATTGCCTGAAGCACTGCCATCCTGAGGGAAATTTTCTGCAAAAAGGATGAATAACCTCTAAATATTTGACCCATCCTGACACAAAAAAAAATTTTCCCAGTATAATGAAATATGCATACGTTTTGCAAAATCCTAACCTTTCAAACCAAGGCCAAATTGGTTTAATGAGGTTCCTTGATTACTTCCAAGAATATTTTGACATTCAATAATAGAAACATGCTTTTCGACTTACAGTTTAAAGTGAAAGTAAAAAGTACGCGCCGAGAGATTCAACCTTGTCTTACTTTCCCATTTGAGTTCCAAATTACACCAAAAAGGCACTTGGTCAATGCAGAATGGCCTTTGATGTATTAATACTGAATACAAAACATTGAAAGCATTTATAATTTGTAATACACTTTCTGCATTAAAACAATTGTTAACCAATGGTATTTATTCGCTGTGATTTTGCAAGGGGGAGGGGTATATTGAGACCTAAGTAAAGAATGTTTTATATGTTTGAAATCGTATATCGCCAATTGACTCTCTATTGTTATCAAGTCCACAAAACATTTCATACTTATATATTCTATATGCAAGTGGGCGAGAACCTTATTAATTTTTGGAAAATCCATCGAGGGACAAGGTCACAGTGACCAAAAATATCCGAAAATATATTTCAAGGCAATAACTTCTGATTCAAACGAAACTTGGGGATTTTGTTATATATCAATTTAGTAACAAGTCAATAGTTGTAGCATTAGAATTAGTTTATATTTCATGCAAATTTCGGCAAGATGTCTCGATGATTGCTTCATTATTTGGAACAGAGATAAAACGGACCTGAAAACGATCAGAACATTCTCAACCGATTGAATGCTAGTTTTAAAGTTTACAATGGATCACAATGCGTTTTGTATAACATTCCTAGATATTTCTATTATTAAAAGAGAGGATGAAATTATTACCGATATTTTCTACAAACGCACTAAAATATATCTCCTCTTCGCACCCAAAACACACAGAAATACATACCAAACAACTTTGCCAGAAGAATATGTAACATTGTCATCGAGGAACGTACAAGGTACATTGTAACAACGTTTAGAAGAAATAGAAAAAAATATTTACGAAAATATCAAACTAATAGGAGACGGAATCAAGTTATATTTACAGTGCTGTCTTTCGTTTGTATGGAATTTTTGCTACTGAGGGGCGTGGCAGTCGAGTTGCCCCTCAGTACCAAAAATTCCATACAAACGAGACAGTATTGTAAATGACTTGTGTCATGAATACTGATAAGAACATTGCTAAGCTGCACGCAACGTGACGTAGGAAGTCTGGGGTGTCAAAAGTTGGAAACAATTGCAACATTCAACATGGAGATCGGTATTATTAACATTTTAGTTTGGTGTTTTGAAATGAATTGGATGTCATTACGTTATTTTAAATATGCATATGACTGGGATGTGTAAAAAACACCTGAGAGTAAAGGATTGAACATAACGGGATTGGGCACGGTAAGTACATGTACTTCATTGTATGCATTTACTGGGGTGGATCAATGAGTTGAAGTGGGGTGGGGGGTGTCGTGAGGTAGGGGGTTTGGAGGCCGCCTCATGGCCCCCAGTGAGGTCTTGGTATCCCCCCAAAGCTCTTTACTATTTTTGGCCATTTGTATGGACGTGGAAAATTAATGAAATAACACGAATCTTAAAGTTTCTATTAAAAATGAAATACGAGTTCTCCCAATAAAAGAAACATAAATTAATAGATCTTGTCATTAATTTCTCTAAGAGCGGAAGAATGATTGCTTTTTTATCGCTGTTTTTTATGAACAAAAAGATTATGATTTATCTTAAATTGATTGAAAGTTATTGGGGGGGGGGTTCCTTTTAAATCTGCCAATTAAGTGTGCTAAATTCGGGGTGTTAATTGAACATATGTTATGCTTAATTTGTTTATCAGCTGAATAAATGTTTCAAAATCGTTGCTTTTTTTATTTTATGGCTGGAAGTTATAGTACAGTTCCATGGAAGTTATAGTACAGCTAAGCTCCGCCCCTAGAAGTTATTGTACGGTTGGGAATCTGTCAACCGTTTTCTGTCTGATTTAAAGTACATCTAAGATCAAAGGAAAAAATGCCGCATCATGACACAAGAAAGCCAGAGAGCTCAGTTGAGAAAATTTTATCAACAAACACATAATCAATTGCTATACAAGTCCACGCAATTTACCGTTTGTTACTTTGTTACTTCGCCATTTTATTTACAACACATAACCCACGAAATTCCAATGCTACACATATCGTACACCAACTGAACGTCCTATGAAAAACAGATGCAAACATAGGAAAAATCATGAAGAACTACACTTTTATTAACAGCAAACGACAATCGAAAAATCCTAGTAGATTATCATGCAAGTCTGGTTTTCGGGAAAAGTTTCGGAGTAAAATATTCTACGTTACCAAATGTGTCGATCGACGATAAAAGTTAGTATACATTTCGATGTGTGTGACCATGGCCAATTCAGGGTATTTCCATTTTATAAACTTTACACAGAAGATTGTATTTCCCGACGAGAAAAAGAAAGACACTCTATTAACACTTAACATTACTGAAGAGACATAATTTGTCGAAATGCGCATCTGATGCATAAAAATTGGTACCGTATATGATTTATATATTAACACTGATTATCTGTAAGGACCAAAATTTGCTGGAAATGGGATGTTCGATATTCTCCTACAGATATTTTTTTCTTCAAGTATGCCTATTTAGTATTAAAATAAGTTGTATATAAAAATTATATTCCTAGCCAGTGTTTGACACTAAGATTTTTACTATACTAGTCCTCGGGACTAGTAAATCATATAATGAACTAGTCCA
>CAJDSM010032908.1:0-14226 GCA_903981925.1 Ostrea lurida
AGGGACTATGATTTTAAAATTATACACTTGTTTGTAAAGACAATGTATCTGTTTATAGTCGGATCTGAGGAGTTTTCCTCAATTTTCGGTGATTCTCTTTCACCGATGATTTCATGTTTTATTGCCCAAAACTCAAAACGCTCCACCGTTAGGGAATGCCAAACAACCTGTTTATATTCAGGGACCTATAATACTTTCAAATTATACTTGTTTGCAAAAGTCATATACATTCTATATTGAAATCTGAGGAGTTTTTCCAATTTTACGGTGATTATTGTCGAATTTAATTACATGTTTTTTGCCCCAAATCAAAAAGTCCCACCGTAGGATTTAAACATGTAAACAACACTGATTATAATAATCAGTGCCGGGACTATTACTATTCTTCAAAAAATTATTTATTTGCAAAAACTCCACCAGAGGGAGTCCCCCATTACCTTTACTGGCCCATGGTCTAATATTACGTCCCGTCTGAAGACGGGCGTAGTTCGGTCAATTAAATTCGGGGGTGGGGGGTGGGGGGGGTCATTAACCACGTTTCTGAAGTATGTTTGGATCTAGTAATCGTACTTGCTTCATTCGCTTAGCATCATAATGGCACTTCAACATGTTAGAAATTAATTTACTTAATTCATCATTGCAATTTCTTCCAACCACAGGAACCAGTAGTTTACTACAGTGTATCATTATTACACTACAAATTTACCACTTCCCATTTTTTCAACAAATCGGACCCCCACCCCCTTTAAGTTTTTCGACAAATCCTGGATCCAAAAATCAATGTGGGGAATGTAATAAATAAGTCGTTCGAGGAGGGAATTTATTTGTACTATTGTATTTATCTGATAGCTTTATAGAAGTTTGATATTTGTTTATATTTGTACAATAAATACTCTATGCTTTGGTCCAAGCAGGATGTCGTTTATGTGGCTTTGCGCATGCTTAAATATGGTAACGCGCAAGTCGGATTAAGGATATTTTGAATTTATTGATTAACCTACGCTAACTTAAAAAAAAATGCTATATGAAATTCAACAGCATGCTGCATGCACCAATTATTTATTATTACATGATATATTCTTGGCGATTATCGACTCACGGATAACACGTTTAGAAAATTTCAGTTCGTTTATGTCATAACAGAAACATGAATTATAAAGATAACTTTTTAAAAAAAAAAATTGAGCCAGGGCAGCGTTTTGGAGATTTTACAATCGGAAGTTTATGAATTATAATCATATCTTGCATATTGCCTCTGAACATCTTTGTTCAAGAATGCTAACGTCATCACCCTAGAATTTTAACTTGGAAGATCAAGATATCTTACGCACATTCAGGAATGTTACACTCCCTGGAAACTGCTTTCTTAAAGTAATCATAAACTTTGTTCACCTATATATATAATTATATAAATAACGAGGAGCTACATAATAGAGTGACCTAATATTATATTTAAATTCCTGCATAATATTATTTAGTCTGGTCAATATCCATGCATCTGAGCATCAGGAACTTGATGGTATCGAAAATAAGATTCAGGTGGGGGGCACTGGGTGCACGTGCATCCCCCATTTCAAAATAAAAATGCTAAAACCTTTAAGCTTCCGGGGGCTTCAACCCTATACCCCCTACCAGTACAAGAAAACCCGGACCCGCTGGGGACCTAAAGCGGCCCTTATACTCAAAGAAATGCTAATATCTTTCAGCTTCCTGGGGCTTTGCCCCCTTGGACCCCAACCAGAAACCAGTTGAGGTCTGATTAGCGGCTTTCAGACCCTTTGCCTTAGTATTGTGACCGCCATTGAAAATTCCTAGTTACGGTCCTGGTTTTTATGTTGATGTGAAAAAAGGTTACTTATCTGAATTTGGAGGACACTTCCTACGCAGATATGCTTGCCTACTTATACCTAGATTGGAAAACACATTGCGACCTGTGTTTTTATATTTATGGAACGTGTCAGGCATTTAAACAACTTTATTCTGACTAATTTACATACAGGTTACAACATAATGTTATTGTCATGAAGAATTTATTTCTTATTCTTATAAAATTCAGGAGTCTAATTCAAATGCAAATGTTTACAGATCTCACGCTTCAGATGTTGGTATATCTAACCATTTCACGATATTTTAATACAGCCTATATATAACTTTCATGTGTGAAGATTCAACAACTTATGAAAATAAACGCAGTTATTTAAAAGGTGGCCCACTACATCTGGTTAATTTATTCATGATATTATTATATGATGAGAATACATTGCAGTCCAGTCCTAGTATGAGAGAAGGGTGTCATTATAGGTCCGTGGGGTTTATTTATAAGTTATCAGACAACAGGCACATGGGCAACATCGCTCACCTGAGCACTTTGCAGAACTTTGGGATTTACAATGTGTCATATTCAATGGTATGGATATAAAATGGCGAAGCAAACAATGCGTCAAACACATGCAAAATCGAGCGTAGGGCACACGAACCTCCGACAAAAGCGAAGGACGGATAAGTCCATGAGAGAGAGTAAAACATCCTCTGCTGAACCGGTCACACCCGCCGTGATCCCGTAGTCGAAAAAAGTAAACGAGTTACCGTCGTCAAATCTAGTATGAATGACAGTCTAACAAAGGTATGAACAAATCAGTCAACATATGACTTAGTGATCTTTTGTAATCGCAAACAAGGTCATTTATAGCGACCGTAGAATTAATTATTTGTGAAATGATGACTTTAAACGAGATTCGTTATAACCCTGCAACATCAACTTTTTGGTTAGTAGTTGGCCTCGCTTTAAAAGTCCTCATACGCATGACCATGCCTTGCGTATAGAATCAACTCAGAGATATACACCCATAAGACAGGTGATAGTGGTACATTTCTACACAGAAAAGGAAAGTTGACGATTGCAAAAGTCAAAGTCATCACGTTTATATATTGTAGTTGTCAGTCTGCCATTAGAGTCAATGTTAAGCAAATTATCCAAATATGAAGCAGATCTGTCAGATTATGTGGTGTCCTTTACTTCGAGTTCGTCAGGAAATTCATATAGGATCATACTTGTGAAAAATATTATTGTTATTTGATAAGACATCATCTACATACCTATATGTAAGGTTGAAGGACACGGCAAGTTTTTTGTTTTATTCCGTAACAGTTTCTGAACAAATTCTGCTTTGTATGAACATAAAAATAAGTCTGCCAATAAGGGGGCACATTAGTGGCCATAGGAATACCAACAGATTGTTGGAAGACATGGTCTCCAAGATAACATAAATATTATCTATAAAAAACCCAAGCATGCTCTTGATACCTACTTCAGAGTACTTGTGTGGGCAATCAGAGTGATTTCTGACAAAATATGTATCTTGTTTCCCAACGACCAGAAGCTGTATTTCGGATGCCGTTTTTGTTCAAAAAGCAATTATCATTATCTGAAAATGCATAGATTTTAATTTATCGTGAGTAATTGTTGTATAAAGTGTGCAAAAATCATACGTTTTGATGCAGTCAATTTTGAACGGGCTGTGTTCAAGAGTATTGCTCGGTAGCGCTACGATGTTGAACCGGCGTTGAACGATGAGCTAGGCTTGCTAGACCTACATAGGATAACAAGCGTCAATTCATACAGAGCGTTCAAGATGCCTATAGATTTCTAGCCTAGCGGCGAAGTTAGACGCTACCATCTTGAACGTAGCCCTGGCTGGTATAAAGACAAGGGATAACGTTTGTAACGTCAGAACGAGGTTTACCAAAATTTCGGTATTTAATAATGCAGGCCTGGTTCTACCAAATTGATCCTTACAAATAAATCAAGATAACAATACAGGGCCGTTACCAGAAATTTCCATCGGGGGTGCACAAGGCCAAGACAAGTGGTTTTGAGGCGCCATTATCCTCCCAGCTAGTCTAGGGCTAGCACTCGTGGGGGGTCCAGGGGCGAAGTCCCCGGGAGCCGAGATACTTTAAATAGCATTTTCATGGGATCTAGAGGCCCACAGTGGGTCCAGAACGGGTCTTAGTAGGGAGTCCAGGGGGCGAAACCCCCGGAAGCTGAGAGGTATAGGCATTTTTGTTTTGAAATGGGGGTGCACATGCACCCAGTGCACCCCCCCTTGGTTACGGCCTTGCAATAATTTACATAATTATACGTTTATTTACAGTAAATAAACAAGATTATGAAACCAAACGCTCGTCTGTGCAGCTATTGTGTATTGCCAGGGACTGCTTCTCGTTTTATCAAACAACAAGACATTTCTACGAAGTGCAAACTGTAATTCTTATTCACTCAAATCACAAAAACAACATAAAACACCAACAACATGAAGATTGCACAAAATTAGGATGAAGATTGCACAAAATTAAGATTATAATGATTATATAGGGTGACCAATTAAATGAAACAATGTGTACACCCAAATATCAAGTGATCCAAGAGAGAAAGGCTGACATGTTTTAGTTTTATATTTATCTATTTGTAGTTTTTGTCTGATTATTATATACACTTGAAAAGGTGGAGATAACGATCAGTGACCAATCTCATACACCCTATATGGAACACTAATTATGGGATTAAGCAAGCGTGGACCCTGGATACACCAGAGGTGCGATCAGGTACCTAGGAGGAGTAAGCATCCCTATCGAATAGCTACACCCGTCGTGACCCCATTGTCTTGCTAAGATGAATGAAGTTCTCCATAGTCAAAATTAGTGTAAAGAACGGGTTAATAATTACAATGAAACATTTAACCCAATGACAGGTTGTAATGGCAAACTAGATCGTTACAACGATCATAGGATTTGCGAAATGTTAACTATAAACTTGGCTGCTGAGGGTCCTACAACAACAACTTGTTTGTAAGTAGCTTCCTTCGATCAAAAATTCATCATATGCAGAACAAACTGCAGAATTTACACATCTTTGAAGGTATGGTCTGTTATTCTCGATATAAGATACGCTACAAATACAACTCATTATGTAAATGAAAAGCCGAAGATAACGAACAGTAATCAATCTCGAAAGTCCCAAACAGATTTCAAAACAAGGGTTTGGCAAACACGGATCTCTGGATACACCAGAGGTGATATCAGGTGCCTAGAAATGAGCATCTCCTGTAGACCGGTCACACTCGCTCATTGTCTTGATCAGGTAAACAGCGTAATCTGTAGTTTAAAATCAGTGTATTAAGAATGGCTTAGCAATTGCTATGAAACACGTCAGACAGCATTTGATCCAATGACATTGTTGTATGGGGAAATTAGATCGTTGTAACGACTACGGCATTTGCGAAATGCTGACTTTAAACTCATCAACTTATTTGTAAGTAGCCTATCTCGATTGAAAAACTGATCATACACAGAACAAGCTCCTGTGTATCGAATCAGTTGAGAGGCATACGCTATATACAGGTGATGATAGAATGTTGATTTATTTATAAATATGGGAAGTTTACGATAGAGAAGCTAAGTAAAACCATCTCATTTGCCATAAAGTTGAGTTTTTGGTTTCCTGTTAATGTTTATGTCCAATAAATTATTTAAGTACGAAGCAGACGTGGAAGACTCATATGACATGTGTGAGTACTTAGACAACATTGCATGCCGGGCTACTTAGATGATGTTTGCTCATTGCCTTAGATGATGTTAGCTCATTGCGACTGTAAATTTAAAGACACAACGATACATAAAATGTAAAAAAAAAAAAAAAAAAATAATAATAATAATAAGCATACAACCCCCCACAAAAAACTACAATGCATTGTCATTTGCCATTTCCAGCTCTCTGCCCTCGATCGCCATCAGATGTGGATTTTGGATTTGTGGGTCTTTTCCTCAGTAGCGACATCAACATTACCAATATTAATGTTAAACAGAAACAGAGGAAGTTTTCCTCTCCATCTTCTCCATTTCTTAAATCTCCCGAAAAACAAGGAACTCAAGGAAGGCTTCCGTTTCCTCTTCTTTCTCGATTGAGATCTTCCATTGCGGCTAGAAGTACATTTTCAACTGCTAAAAACTGCAAATATTCCATTTCTCTAACATTTGGTTGTGATACCTTTTAGAATGTACCACAACACTACGACAATAATAAATTGCAAGCCTTACATGTGAAAGATTTAAATTTTGGGGTTTGGCCAAAATGTGTTGTGATCTACATGTATCAAATGGATTCACTTGCCTACCTTTCAGTATCATTTTTAATCACACCATTACAACAGGGTGGATCAGATTGTACGAAACTTCCATTACATTTGGGGTTCTGCAGGTGCGTGTTGGCATTGACCACACCTGTAAAATTACCATAGAAAAATAAATAAGATATGCTTTTGAATAGTTATGTAGTAGTCAAAGACCTTGCAAGTCACAAACAGAATTCAAAACAAGTGTTAGGCAGTATGGTTTGCCAGTATGGCCTACCATTGGGTAAAATGCTGTCTAACGTGTTTCATAGCAATTCTTATGCCGTTCTGTATACACTGATTACATGTACTTCGTTCAACTAATCAAGACAATGGACTTGCGGCGGGTGTGACCAGTCGCCAGGGGATACTTACTCTTTCTAGGCACCTGATCCCACCTCTGGTGTATCTAGGGGTCCGCGTTTGCCTAACTCATGTTTGTATTCTGTTTAAGACTTAAAATATTGATCTCTGTTCGTTATCGGAGGCAGTTTCCTTAGTGCTAGTAGCATACCGGGTATTTCAGAAAGTAACGTGAAACATGAATTTTGACAAAATGTAGAATTTACTCGAATTACTATCAAAGAGATAAAATTTACAGATGCAAATACCATATGAAATATCTAATTTTGATAAAAAACGTAAATAATTTAATTCTTATTGTATCCCTTGATTGATAAATTTCAAGTTTGGGAATGCAAGTTATTTTCTATAATCTGGCTTGGTATGGGAGCACACCCCCTTGACAACTAGCAGCGGAACTACTTTTTTGCAATTTCAACAAATAAATAAAAGCAAGGAAATATTTGTAGTGTTATTTAAATCTGTAATTAATTTATAAGGAATGACTCTAATTTTGGGCATATTATACGAGTATAACCTGGTTTGGGTCATTTTACGCTTTATAATCCCGTTTCGGATATACGAGTATAACCTAGTTTGGGTCAGTTTACGCTGTTTTATAATCCGCTTCTTACCAAAACCAGGTTATACTCGTATAATATGCCCCAAGATTAGAGTCATTCCTTAAGTAACAATAAATATATCATATAACAATTGCATGGTGGCTAAACTTCCCTTTAAGATTTTTTTTTCATTTGTAGCTAGACATCACCAATTACAGGCGGTGTCATAAATTAAGACTGTAACAGAGAGTGTTTAAGGGATATCAACAGTGTTTTAGGGATATCAACAACTATTCGACTCTTCGACTATTCTCCGATAACATCGACGTTCGACTAAAAAAAATATTCGCGATCAGTAAAAATATAAACATACTGATAATTTACCAATGTCGGTTTCTGTCTTATCTAAAATTGCCAGAAAAATTAAGCACTTTCCGCTAATTCAGTTCCCACAAAGCAATTTCTACGTGTTATTTGTTATCAAAACTACACAACAGACCTGCACACGCAGCGGAAAATAATTTCCGCATAAAGGTAAACGCAAGTGCCGAATATAGGTCGCTTTACATCTTAAACGTATACATGATAAATCTTTAGACTTCTCAAAATCGTGTACTGTTTTTTAAATGTACTCTTATGTTGCCCGACCTTCACATCAAAAGCTCCTTGATAAAAACTTTATTGACCTCCTTACGAAGGGCATACAAAACCCGGATGCAGTTTTATCTATTTACTTATGATTCATTCGTATGGTATTTAACTTTAAATATACGGTATTATATAATAAAAGCAGGGCACTTAGTGGACAAAATCGATCACTGTATAGCTGCAAAATACGACACTATGAAAGCACTCTAATTTCAAGTTTTAAAAATTAAATTCAATTAAAAAATAAATAGATAAAAGATTAAATATTGTTTTAAATATGAATATTGTTAGTGGAGTTGTTAATGACTCTGCTCTTCCCCTCATGGTACATATTTGGAAATATAATTCTTGATCAAAATTTTGCCGTACCTTTCATTTCCACAGTATATGCTTTTTTTTTTGTCGTGCACGTGATCAGCACAATATATCTAGCAATTTGGAGTATATATCCCATCTTTAAATTTGGAGTGGGAAATGTCAAGAATGGTTGGACAAAATCAGATTTACAACGCTTTCACACATCACGAGATCCGGATTCGAATATAGGTCCTCAGTACCCCTTGCTTGTCGTAAAAAGCGACTACGTTGGGCGGTCCTTCGAATAAGACGGGAAAAAAACGAGGCCTCGTGACACAGCAGGTGTGGCACGACTACAAAGTCATAAAGCGCCGAGCATAGCATTTATATTTAGCATTTTTGGAGTGTATATCCCATCTTTGGAGGGGGAAATCGCGAGAGTAGAACTGCTGATAAAACGAACACAAGATGCTAAGCGCATTGCCACAATGCACTTTCGATGAAAATATTTCAAAGGACCACGACCTCACACCCCTGTGGATCCGGATTAGAATATAGGTCCTCAGTACCCCTTGCTTGTCGTAAAAAGCGACTATACATGGGGCGGTCCTTCAAATGAGACCGGAAAAACTGAGGCCCCATGTCACAGCAGGTGTGGCACGACTGCTCAAAGGTAATAAGCGCCGAGAATAGGTCCCTTCACCGGCAATCATAGGAATGAAAAAATCTCAAACGGGACTTAAAAAAATATACAATCTGTCAAGCAAAAGTGTCTCAATCGACATAAATATATACCATGGCACAAGTCGGAAAGTAATCCTCTCTTTTAAAAGAATTTTACGTGAAATAACTGAAGAATTTACCGTAATTCTCGTCTTTACAGCATCCCAGTCGCCGTCCTTCAATGATAGATTGATTGTGCTTTACTGATACTTTACAACAAATTTCAGTTGAATTGTCGAATTCCGTGTAATTAATACTACCATTCTCCGTGTACACACAAAGAAGCTGCCCATTCTTATCCTCTACCACTGAAAGTGCAAAAATCCTCATTATTTATCAATCTCTTCTTTCTTTTTTTTAAAACGGGGTATTTTAAAAGTACTCCAATCCATATTTGTTGTTAATATTACTTACCACGACTCAAAGTATTTTGTGCAGCAATGGCCAGAAAAAATATCTGGAAACAAAGTTTTAGGGCCATTTTTCTGGAGACAGAGTTGTAAACGATAGGTCTGAGTGATTGTAGGAATTCTTTAATGCTTATATCCACAAAATCTGGGAAACCCCAGCCTCGGATTATGGACGATATGTATAATCCTGGCAGTTTGAAAATCATATACATTTTTATACACATAATGAGTGATTGGAACGTTACAATGATATACATGCACCCCTGGGGGGGGGGGGGGGGCACTTCGTAATTTTATGGGTAGGGACGTGCCGCTGACATTGCAGACCCCCACCTTTTTCATATATTATAGATTTGAGAATTGTATACCTTTTCATATAATTTTCTGGTCAAATGGTGACCTTCCATATGACAAACAAGAACTGCCAAAGCTGGATCAAATTAGAAGCCATTCATATAATTAATTGAGTTAACATTAACCTTATCATATATTCCATGCTGATTCCATACCTTGTCATATATTCTGTAGTGGAAAAAGGCTACCTATTCCAGCGGCACGTTCCTATCTATCGGTATATAGTAAGTCCCCCCCCCCCCGGGACATGCCACAAACAAACGAAAGAGGATGTAGCAATTATAGTGCAAACAAAGGACACAGACAGTCATGTTTTTTAATTACTAATTTCCAAATATTGTTTGTTTGTTTAGTTGGTTGGTTATTTTATCTCAATGCATGGTAATTATTCAAGCATGTCAAAATATTTTTGCATTAATACAATATTGCATTTTTTAGATTGTTGAAAAAGGTATTTTCAGATTATAGATAAAATATATTTTTCATTTAGAACAAATTGCACACGACTTAAACTTCTCTATCATCAGTTTCCTATATTTACTTAGCAACAGTCCATTTTGTATCATATAAGAATTTTTAGATTGATCTCTGTTTGGTGTGTATACTTTTATGATATGTTTGCATTCCCAGACGCTTGTGCCTAGAGACTACAAAAGTATATCATAAATAACGTAAAACTGTTGTACGCATATCCTGAAACATTTCTTATTCTGACGATTAAATTGCAATAAATAAGTCGCAAAAAATCAGTAAGATAATCAATAGGCTGAATGTATAATCGGAAGCGACATCATAGAAAACGTTTTCAGAAAAAACTCTCTAAATTGACTAAATTTGGCAGAAGTACACTCGAACGATTTGTGGAAAATCGAGTCCTTTTAGATATTTAGATATACATACGGGTAGATATGCTAGTTGTGTTTATACTTATACCGGTAGGTATGCTACTTTATATAAAGTTTGTGGGAGGTGAAATCGGTCTCGAGGGAATACCTGGATGCCCAAGCAAGTACCCGCATTCCAAAACTATACATGTAGAAGCAGAGGCGTGACGCGTGACACAATATACATGTATATATCAATTCTTTGTCATTGCATTATGGTAATTTTTAAAAGAGACCCACATTCACCCATTACGTTTATAAGATGACTTTAAAAGTGAAATCCATGCTATTTTGCCAGTGTTTAATCGTTCAATAGGAATGCCTGTAATCAATTCTACACGGTATCTGGGTAGTCCTTCTCAGAGCTTTCCCATACAGAGACTCACTGTATGTAATGGTCACATATTGTACAAAAACTGCCCCAGTAGTTGGCGCTGCGCTCCATGTTAGTGTGTACCAATAATTTTATACTCAATGTCAAACATGCCCAACTATTTTTTTTTTTAAATCTCAAAAGTGTAAACTTAGAGCTATTCAAAAGGGGTAGGAAAATGTGTTTTGCTAAGTGTCATACATGCCGTTTTCGGCCGTAGCAGCGAGTTCGTGTCGTTATTCCTAGGGCCTTTTTAAAATTGACTTTGCCGCTTCTGGTTACCTATTACAGAACTTAGTACCAGCAGGCATGTTCACGGAGCTGTCTTGTGACACATCTTAGTCTATATTAAGGCCTCGCCAGAAGTTTGTCCTAACATTAGCTCTTGTCGTAAGATTCTCATATTCACAAGCCAAGTGTCCTCATCTATTGCGAGTAAGCGAATCGCACACTTGGCTTACGAAGATGATAACAGATACAATGAAAAGACATTAAAAGACAATGATAACGTGCTAGATAACTTTAAAGATCTGTTACCTTTATCACTTGTTACTAAATGCCGTTACATGTAGGAGGTAAGATTAGGTAAATACTTTTGACTTTATGAAAAATGTCTTGGAATACCCCTCCCCCGTGCCTAAATACAATCAGGCGTCGAAATAAACAGGTATAAAATTACTTAAATTACACATATCTCTGTCACCTGCTACAGATGTCGACAGTGACCTTGGACTTCACTACATGTATTTCTGGAATGCACATAAATAATTTCATTTTTTCGGCAGTAGATATATATCATGGTACATCTATATCTAGTCTATTTTGAGATTAAAAATATTACTCTACAGTGGTTTCCCCAACATGCAAAATTAAAATGAAAACACTGAAGAGCAATCAGGGATTGCAGACCTCCGCCAAGGTTACATTAAAGTCTTCTGGATCGCCACGGAAATTTAGTGGGGACTTCCTTAGACCAAGATATATTTGCGTACCAATTTCCAAAGAGATCTGACCATTAGTTTTTGCATGAAGTTACATTAAAGTAATCTGAATCCAGGATTCGTATCGCCACTTCTTCCTTCTGTGTATCAATTTTCAAAGCGATCTGACTGTGCATTCGTTTTTGCTAAATAAACGTCGCCAGTTTTATAACATTGGCGGAGGTAATAAGAGCGCAATGTATGCAAATTAACAACATCATGATACATTCCACAGATAGAAGTAATTATTTGAGATATTATGACTGTTTTTAAATGAATTTTAGGTATCCGACCTCATGAACATTGATTGTTACATTTCTACAAGGGTTATAAAGTTATCTCATGACTTCATCAGTTCCAACGTTCCAGGTGTAGGTTTAGCAGTGTTGCGTAAGTATCAATAACGACTATATCGGAAAAATACGCCACATTCCATTAGTAACGTCTACATGTGAAAATCTTAAATCCGGAAAACTTAGTATAGTAATAAACTGTTAACAATATATTTTGTATTACGCTGTAACTAATGTATACAATGAGCAAGACGATAGATAATGGGATTCTTATTTAATGAGTGTGGTAGATCTTTATAGTTTAAATAATACTATATATTTCATTAATCATGCCACTGCATATTTCTGGAATGTATTGGGGTAACTCCCTCATGCAAAGTTCTTCTCCTTCACTGGCCATTGGCGCGATTTTATTTTAGGATTTTTCTATACAATTCTTTTTTATTGTCCATGGCATTTCATACTTGTAGGCCACAAACATCGCTAATGAAAAATTATTTTTTGAAATGTGTCACATACGGTGCACCAAACTTAGTATCATGCATTTTCAAGTACACGCATACATGTACATTCAAGATTATAAAGTACAGATGGGAGGAAAAAGACCGGGGAACATCAGTCACCCTACCCCCCCCCCCCCTTGCTCAGGACTATCGTCGTCAGGCAATAGGAGAAGGTATTCAGACTGGAGCGGGAGTTTCCTCCGTCCGTCCATCCATCTGTCAGTGCGGCGGGTCAGTTTTTCATTTTTAAAGCGCTAAGCTAGCGCTTTATTGTTGTCACTCAGAGTATTTTTCACTTCCGGATTACCGCCACCTACAGGCAGAATCTAAAACCACCGTGTAGCACCAATAAACGGGGTACCAGTTTAGAGTCCCCATATAAACCATACTACCCATAATGCACTGAGTTTTGCGTGCGGAACGACCTCTAACGGAAGTTTGCGTTTAAACAAGAATGGGGTGACATTCTCAATTGCAGGGGCTGTCATTTGAAAATATAGTCCGTGAACAATAAATAAACTATGAATAGAAAACTACATATAAAATGGCGAAGTAACAATGTATTAAACGTAATCATAGTCCCAAAAAACACATACAACTAGTGATCCTAATTGTTCGCGAACAATTAGAGGGCTTTCCTCCGAATATGAAATGTGAGAAAAAGGATTCAAAAGATTAAAAAGGTTTTAGAAAGTTATATGAATGAGGATGCAGTATTGTGTAAAAATCACGGAAATTTCTTATCGTTTACCCTCAAATTCCTTCAGTGTGAAAATCTTTCGGAATGCTTTTAAAAACATGAATGGACCTTGACCTTGAACTTGACAAAAAAATAAAGGTCAACGATTAAGATTGAAAGCTGATAATTTCTTTGATATCTTTAATAGTATCAAAGAAAAATAAATCTTAAATATTATAAAACATCATAACGGGGAGGTAAATATGTCAAAATGGATGTAAAGGTCCATTTGGTGTCAAATAATACTCATTGTCTTTAAAAATATTTTTAAAGACATTGGAAATGAAAAAAAAAATTAATGATTACCTTGACCTTAATTTGAAGGTCAAAGGTCTTAATGTAAGGCTGATCCATATTTCTATTTTATTAATATCAAAGCTATAGGCTGAAATAACGATGTTGTAGACTTTCAGGGGCGATAACTATGGTTAAGGGTCATCAGACCCTTCCGTTAATTTGTCACTGCAAGGGTGTTTTATTAGTGACTAAATCATCGAGGTTATGTCTTTTTGACTTTTGGTTTTTGTAGGAAGTAGTGCTAACAAGATTTTTGATGCGAATCCTTGTATTTCTAATAAAGGTCAAAGTTCAAAATTGTAATTAATTATGCTGATACCTATTAGATGAGAAATACTTTGAGCATTGAATGTTTTCATGCTATCTCCTGTAGGAAAGAGCGTATAAAAAATGATATATTTTTTTCAAATTTCTGTATGACCTTGACCTTTGACCTTGACCTAATTTTCAAGGCCAAAGGTCACTGATCACATTGCAGTTGGTCCCGTGCCTCTATGACAAATTGTTCTTATTTTTTTCCATTTTACATAGAAATTGTAAAATTCAAGGGGCAATAACTCTTTAAGGGGTCATTGAATCCCTTCGTTTATTGTACCCACCAGACTGGCTAATTAGCCTTAATAATCCAATAGAGGTTTCATTGCCATCTC